>JAAAKQ030515638.1:3352-14965 GCA_010016005.3 Zanna intricata
ACTTGTACAATATATTTTCTAATTTCGTACAAATTTTTAAATTTTAGACTTCTTAAGGAGCACAGTTAATGGTTTTAATACAATTTTCATCTATATCGTTTTATTTAACAATAGAATTCTCACTTATTCTAAACGACTATATTAGGTAGCTTTCAAAATAACTTTTTAGTATATAAATTCTATTGTAAAATTAACAATAATTTTATACTCTCTACTAATTTCTGTATTTTTTCATAAAACATGCTTAGTTGCATAAATACTACATTTAAAAACAAATTAGTTTATTTCACATCACCTAACTCTGGTGTATTACAAGTTGTTTAAAAAATTAAATGAACGCTGTTAAAAGAAGATAAGGATCGATTAAGATGTGAATGGAAAAATGAATGAGAAATAGAAAATTAAAGTTGCTAATGGATAAGTGAGGTAAAAACTATTTATCTGTGCTTCATAGTGTTCATTGGTATTTAAAAAGAATGGGCTCATTGTAAGAAATTAGAAAACCCCCGACTGATTAAGAAGAAGATGAAATATAATACCTCTACTTTGATTCCCTTAGTAAGAAAAATTCATGTGCAAAAACGCAATCATTGTAATTTGATGTACAGCAATTTAGATAATTTTTTTCACTTAAGTCAGAGAAGCAACATCCTTTTTTACGGGTAGGGTCCCCCAGGGATTTGGGTTGGGACCGCAGTTATGGAATATTGACGGGATTCTAGAAGAGTGGCAGACAAGATGTTACCAGAGTAGTACGGAAAGGTGGACATGGCGTCATATAAGAGACCTGAGACCACGGTATTTGAGGAGACATGGGGAAGTTGATTACTTTCTAACCCAGCTCCTCAAGGCCATAGTGAATTTGGTGTCTACTTGAACAGATTTAAGCTCAGAACTAACCCAGACCCGTTACTAATGTGACAAGATGGTCACTGCCCAACATACTCATTTGATAGTCCAAGATGGGAGCATGTGAGAGGCATAGTGAGAAGGAATAGACTTCGACACTTTGTCCGTAACTGGGATTCCTCCGGTCTCGGTAAATAAAACAACATCGATTTAATTTAAAGATGGAATATTTAAAATCATGACAGTTTTTGTTGACTTCTAAATTATTTTGTTGATAATGTCAATGTTAAATCATTTTATTAAATTCTAAATTGTGAAATCGAAATTTACGCATCCTTAATTCTTGCATAAATTCTTTGTACGCGTGCTTTACCGACCTCCTTAATTTCACTCAAATTACTGTATGCATGTAACCTTTGGCAATAGTGCTAAAACTTGATTAATTAAAAATATTTTAGAATGGTTAAACTAAAGTGAACCACCAGCCTTGTTTCATGTGGCCTGTTTCTTTTATGACTATACAACAATGTTGAAAAGACAAAAGCTTCTTAAATCATTATAATATTTATTTTCAGTTGAGTTTTGAGCATGCACAGAAATTATTGCTTTGAATAATTCCATAGTTGCTGTCACCAAATATCTCCTTTATAGAGACGTAGGTATTAACCAATCGATCAATAATAAGCATTTACTATCTCTATATCCTTAGCAGTACACCAAAGTACAAAAGTTTTAAACATCCTTCTAAATAATAAAAAATGGTTAGGATATTTTTTTTAATAGTTACGATAGCATATTGCATAATACATAAGGAAGGAATTTGTTACGTAAAAAAATTTAATATTAATCGATCTTTACAAGAAGTGTACTATCTAATTTGAAAATATAATTCATGAAACTTTTTAACAAAAACTGTCCATAACAATTATAACAGATGTCTAAATTTGCACAAACCAAAGATGCTAATGAATATAGATTATTCATTATAAATGGGTACTATCAGTTGACGTACATTTTAGCCTTATTCAAATTAAGTAAATATTTTATTACGTGTTTAATTTATGATGACAACGTGGAGATAAAGAAGATATGTTGATAGTTATGAAGATAAATAATATTTTATGTCTGTCATTTAAAATAACAAAAAAAGCAATCCATTCATTCTTTCACAAAAAGGTTATTATGAATTAATTATTCTAACAACAATTCTTCCAACAGGATAATTGGTTAAAGAACAGGCAGAAAGTTCTGGAACATAATCAGAATATTTAAGCCTAGCAACATTCTTCGAGAGGAAATATTGAATGTTAATAATCTTGGATTGAAATTTTTTAGATTATTAGAGTTTGTGAAAATGACAGAAGCAGATCAATGAATCTTTTTATGTGAACTGTGATACGAAAAAATCCAAAGTTATTTTGATATATTTATTTTGATTTTGAACACTATGTGTTTAATTAAAATTATTTTATTTTGTAATATATATTATATAATATAGGATATATTTTTTTGATATTATAATTGTTTAGTAATTTTTAATTATTTGTAAAAGACTTGGTGTTGCTCATAATACTGTTCTGTATTCAAACTTTACTTACAAAAATAACAGTTCGTGTTTAAAGTAAGAAATGAAACAGAGTATTACTTCTATACAAGCAAAAACTTGTACCGTCTATTAATAAACGTAGATTAAAAACAAATATTATCAAAGTCGTTTAGCAAACAGCTGCCGGCTTAAAGCAATATCTTTGAAATGAGGTAGGAAAGGTGGCGGCTTCGTTAGACCTACAGTTTTCAGTATTCCTCGTTTACCCAAACTTTGTAAGCCTGAAATGAGGAAAACCAGCCGTATCCTGTCTGACATCCTCCGCTGTCATGTTAGTTGATAATATGTGAGACATAACCACGAGATATTCGATATTTTGTATAAAAGCATTTAAGTTTCTCTGATATAAACAGGAAAATGATATTTGACTATTTCTCTATTGTACCGTAATAATTTTTGTCATATAATATTGCATGACGTCTACTGCTCTTTTTAGCTTCCTTTAATTTTAGTAAAATACAGTATACGATTTAAAAGTTTCTGTTTCAAATAATTTTAATTTTAAATAAATAAAAAAAATTGTTCTGTCTATATGTTATTTAGTAAATTTACACAATTATGATTTTTGGATTATGGTCAAAAATAATAATTGTTTTATGTTTGTAAGAACACGCAGATCTCTTTAAAAAATTAAAGAGTTCGTTTATTTATCAGTGTTCTTACAAAATTCTTTAATGAAGTAGTATGAAAGAGACTAACGTATGTAATGAATATTTTCTCAATATTACGTGTGTTTATTGGCAAAACCTTCCATAAATTAACTTACCTATTATAATCTACAAGCAGTAAATTCATTTAGGTAACAATGAAGTAAAACATTAAAAACAAATGGGTACAAAAAAGAGCTATGAATTCATGTTATTCGCTAAACTTGTATCACTAATCGCTAAATATTTTTTTTGTAGTGTCATATGCTGAAATTTAGAGAAATAAATATGCCTCCCGAATATTGAAATCTGTAGTCCAACTTAGATACAAGCAGAGCATGGGAAACGTACACTTTACACGTTTCCCATGCTCTTTGTAACCATACATTGCTTAAATAAAATTTTCTTAAAATGACTTCCATTTCTTTTGTACGCTTTATTACATGATCTTTCAATGACAGATTAAAATAAAAATCAAGAATAAATATTTACGTTCTTTTATTCTGTTAATTTTTATACATTCAAAAATATTATCTAAACTAAAATCTTTCCTTAAACTGAAAATCATAAGTTTTTGGTACCTAATATTAAACAGGTCTAATAAAACCTGTATTGTAATTATATCAGGTCTAGTAGTATTTCATTGTACAGAGAACAGGAAATAGGAGAAGAATAAATAAGTGCTGTATCATCAACAATATTTGTAACCTTTCCTTTAAATTTTGCACCACAAATTAATTTCATACAAATATAAATAATAATAATAAAAGACCCGACATAGAACTTTTTGGAATACCATGTATTGTATTCCTTTTATTACAATACTTGCCCCCTATTCGAGTGTACTGTTACGACTTATTCATGTATTTAGAAAAATAATCTTGAAATAAGTCGTATCCCCGCATTTCAGAGCTTATTTCATAATAATTTATAGTTTAATGTGATATAACCTTTGTACGATCAAAAAATAGTGTTACATTTACTTTAACTTGATTCACCCATCTCACAATATTCCCGACAATGTATTAAAGCGTGTTCTGTGGACAGCCTTTGTCTAAATATAAAGTAAGTTTGTCTAAATACGAGTATTTCACAAATTTTGGAAATGCAGACAGTAAGAAAATCGGTCGTTAATAAGGGAAATAAGGATAAAATAAAAATTCGATATTATCAGCAGATGGGGGTCTTCCGTAATTTAGTGTTAACACAGTAATTAAAGCCTCATCACATGTCTTTGGAGACAAAAATAACGGTTCCTTGATTATATTTAAGTATTATTTGATAATCTGGTTCGTTAGGTACTGTAATTATCTTCTTTTGTGGGTTACCACTAATACCAAGGAATTAGTTATTAAAACTTTCAAAAAGTTGTTATTAGTTAAAACTTCACCATTAATATTTGCCTCATTTTTAGTTGGATTTAATTTTAGTTTCATTAATTATCTTACTAACAATATTCCACTTGAATCTTGAAATACCAATATAACCCTCAAAAGTACAATAATAAAAGATTTCTTTAGCTTTCTGAACTAATTAAATCACTTCTGACCTCAATTTGTTCCTAAGTACTACAAAATGGATTCATAATTTCGTGTCATTTGGCTTTATACATACTAATTAAAATTTTTTTTTATTCCATGTTTGAAAATAATTTATCTGAAATCCATGACTTCAGTTGTTTAAATTTATATATTTTTTTTTATTCTGAAATTCCAATCCTCCTTTAACTTGAACCGTAATTGGAAATTATTTGAAAGATTCTGTCTTTATTCATTCTTTATAAATGCTTTTCTCACTTGTTATAGTATTTCATTATGTTGGTTTTCCGGAATTTATAATGTTATGTTTTAGACAAAAAATAATTTCAACTAAATAAAAAAAATTACTAACTCTTCAGTTTTTTTATTTAACTACTTTTTCAGACCTCTTGCGTTTTAAAATGCAAAATTAGGATTATAAAATTATTTTAAGCGTAAGTTTGGTTGTAGGTTTGTTTGTATCTATTTAATATTTTATATCTTTTTTTTTTATGGATGAGTTGGTGAAGAAATACCAGTTACTTACCCCCCATGGGGTACGTCAGACCGGAGACCGAGCTCAAGGCAGGTTCTGCCAAGATATTAATCGAGTGCGTATATGGCCTGCCCCCTACCGACTAAACCTCCTCTAACCGAGTTTCCCCATCCTCGTAGTCCAGACCCGTAATTAAGTATTACTTGGTCCCGTGAGGTACCTTTGGGTCTGGTGGGTTCAGAGTTTGTGCGCCTCATCACCGCCAATCATCCATGTAAGCAAGGACGAACGACAGCTTCGAAGGAAGCTGTCACTGCGCAGGAAGCTTACACTGCCTCGCCCTCCGGTCTGTTTGTTCACCTAGAGAATGAAACTGTTTTCAGGGACATTAGGTTTTGTTCATATGCGTCCGACCCTGCCTCAGAGGCTGCAGCGTCTTTCTTCTTCTTCTTTAGACTTTAAAATTTCCCTAGCCAGACTTTCAACTAAATCTCCAATTATCTATTGAGCTGTAAGCGAGTAGATCTTCAAGCTGCAGGTCTAAAAGTCCAGCTCTGTTTCGTAAGTTTTGCCACTCAGTGCATTAAAAGAATGTATGATATACAGTATCATGTTCATGGCAAAACATGCATGCGGGAGTCTCCCGCCTGCCCATTCTACGCAAGTACTTCTCAAAGCAGCCGTGGCCAGTAAGTAACAGTATAAGATGGTAGTTGACTTCTCCGTGTGCTCTAACTATCCAAGTCCGTAGGTCAGAGGTTATTCTTCTAGTCCAGGCTACTTTGCTGGTAGCAGACTACGCCTCCTGCCACTATCGAGTTGTGATAGGCTTAGCCTCGGTCTTGAACATTCCTTCAAATCTGTTCACACGTTCCTTTATCAATAGATGCACGGGGAGAGGGGGACGTCTGACAAAATGCATTCAACCTCGTATGAGATTGTTCTGTATACGGAAATAACTGCTAAGAAGGACTTACGATGTATACTCTGCAACCGCTGCATATTCCTTCGAATACCCGAGTCTTATCCCAGGTCAGGGCCACATATAGAAACGTGGATGTAACCCCCTGACATTATGTTTCTACACTTAGACGCTCTGGGACCAGATTGTGAAGTCTTACGAACATTTAAATCAATTATCTTGAAATTCTTTCCATAAGCTTGCGTATGGAGGAATTGATTATTATTATTTCATGTAATTAAATGACTGACGAAATACTTTTAAGAAGCAGGCATTAATAGATGAAGATGGATTTTACTAAAATGAATGAGAGTAGTATTATTGAATTTACGTAATCACAAAGAAATAATAAAATAAGTAGAGTTGCACAGTAAACTGATAGCCGATATACAGATTCTATTATTATTTTTTCTGTAATTAAGCATTATCAGGGTAGAATGTAATTTATTCATGGCACAGGAGGAGAGATCAATAGATCTTTCGTTGAGAATAATCGTTGTACAAACTTTTTTTGCATTTTATTAACTACTAACTACCAACTTAACTATTTTTTTCATCTATCAACTTCAAATTAGTTTTGCAGTATTTTATAATATTTTATAATGATGGGGTTTTATGCAGTGAAATACTAAATTCGGAATAGTTTAAATCTACGATCTGAGGGATAAAAATAGTTTTAAATATTATTAGTAGAAAAGGAGTTAAATTTAAATTCTACGCAAATAATAAATTAAGAATCACATCGTTGCCAGATTTATAAAAAATTCTGAATTTATAAAAATTCAGTATTTGATATTTTCATTACGAATCAAATCAATAAATGTGAAATCAAATCATTTCATTGTTTGAAGGAATTTAATTTCTGCCATCTGAGCCTTGCTAAAATAAGAGACAGGAGAGTGAGACTAAATCCGTAACCCGTATAACAGCACAGTTACTGCTATTATTTTATAAGTTTCATCCAGTTTTTATTTTTTTTTTTTAATTTTTGGTTATATTTTTTATTTTGATATTTCTTTTTTTATTGATTATACACATTAGAGTTTATTTACTATATCTAGTGTAAAATCTATGCATACAATAAAAGGGTAAATAGAGTCATCTCTGTGCGCTCATCACGCAAAAACTATTAAACAGATTTTAATAAAGCTTAGGAGATTTATACATTAGGAGCTTAGTCATTATCTCCAATTAGAATTATCACGATATCCCTAATGGGGGTTAAGATATTAAAGATATTCATTAAAGAAAAAAATTTAATCCTTTTACTTTATTATATTTACCATAGTAAAAGGGAAACATTTCTGTGTTTAAATCTACATACTATAAAGAATTTTAATATTATTTTATTTTAATTTAAATTAGCACATTTAAAAAAGTTTTATGGGTTATGATTGCTTATATTTGCTATCAACAATAAATTGTCAAAAATTGTTAAAATATGCCTTCAAGAAAGACAAGTAATCTTTTTTATTATTCAAAGTCTGCTAAAAAAAAAAAATCGGTCCTCTGAAAGAGCTGAAGTGCGTGAATCTCGGTTAGCTGTTAATCGAGACAGCGCTACGCCCAGACTCTAAAGCTGTAATAAATTTGTAACGCTAGTTGCAGTTAAATTCCTCACGAATTAATACCTAATGTCATTGTAGATCTACCATGGTCACAAAAAAATACAAGTGGCTTTAGCTGTAATGTATGAATTATGTACTCTGATCATGAACAAATTTTCCCCATGACAGAAATGTGTTCTTATTGTAATATTTGGAAGTCGAAAGAGGAAGGAAGAGGAACGTGTTGTATAACTGGAAAACTTCTTTACTTCTAATTCACGAACCGCCTAGGGCACTTGAAACACTGTTTAATGGAGACCATCATATACCCAAAGATTTTCTAAACAGTACAAGAGCCAACGACAGTGCTCTGTCGTTGAAGATTTTTTCAGCATTAATCTCAAAATCATGAGGGTAACGAACACAACGGGTGTCAATGACACGGAGCCCCCTGGCTTCGGAAAGGGCTTGCTTAGATAGCCCGGACTGGCTAGTTGGTCAATAATAGAAATAACAAATTTTAGAATAATTTTTGACCAGTAAATAATTCATAAATATTTTGTAAAATAATTAGTCATTGCATATTAAGTAATTTATTGGCAAGTAAATTATTTTTAGAAGCACATTTACTTTGTATTATTGTACCCATATTTTGTGAGATTTTATTTTACAATATATTAAGATAGGTTTGGGGTTAAAGTAAACCTTATTACACTCCTTAAGAATAAAATAACACTGGAATTGCATTCTTTAAAGTATTTTGGTTACCATTATTTCAGTTTTAGTTGCTAGAGGCAGGTTATTTTGATAATTTTTTGTCGTTATCGATTGACGCGATGATCTTCTCTAGCCAATCCTTCTGTAATTTTACCTAGAACCAAACGATAGAAAAGTTGGCATGATTTTTCCATTTATTATTTTCTTATAAAATGCTTCTTTATTTTTATTATAGACAACTATACGAACTCGCCTTCGTTATTTTTTTACTTTATTAGATCTGATTTATATTAATGGAACAGGAATTTAATAATTAAAAATTATTCATCTTTTTTTGTCTGAAAACATATTTTATGAAGTGATGGGCAAATATTAACATGATTTGGAAATGATGATTCACAATTGATCGTTATATTTTTAATATTTGCCTTATACGAGTAATTTCTAAAAGAGTAATGTTTATAAAATGTATATTATTAAAAACGTGTTATGAAAAAGTTACTTTGGTCGTGATAATTTTACTGTATTGAGCAACCAACTTAATATAATTTTCACAAAAAAATTTGATGTTGAAATATTTTTAGTAAACTTGAAATATTTCCATTGAACACATTTTGTATTGACATTTCAATACTTTGTAATCATTTATAAGTATACACTATATGCGTTAACAGAATCGTATAAAATTTATTTTAATGCTGCATGTTGCTCTGCAGTTATCAACCATTACAACAATTAATTCACAATTCTGCACAATGGTCGTTGCTATTTGTTGATGTTTTCCATCTGCAAATAACAGATGAATAAGCTACCTGTTTGGATTTACCCTGCATTTCTAGCTCTCTTCCTTTCCAACTTTAGCCATTCCTATATTAATTTAATCCATATGAACTTATTTATTTCTTGTACAGTGTCAAACCCACGTATATTTTAAGCGCTGGTGACTTAACAGCCACTGCTATTAGAATGGTAAATGTTACTTTGTAATTTTTAAAATGATGTACCATATTATGAATAATGTTATTTTAATAAATTACGTTTAATTAAGGTGATATCATTTAAAACAATTATAAAGCTACCGGCAGTTACAATCAGCCTATACAAATGTCATTATCAATAATTATATTCGATCTAAAATTACCCTTCATTTTAGTATAAAAAGTGACTGATATTTCTTTCTTGTTTAAACATTATAGTTTTAAAAAAAATATTAAAAAGTAAGGAAATAGCTAAAACTCTTGTGTTTAATTTTCTAGAGTTAAGTTTTTTAAAGTTCCTTTAAGTTAAAAGTAACTTTTATTATTTTTATACGGATTAGAATACTAGATCGTGGATACCGGTGTTCTTTGCTGGTTGGGTTTCAATTAACCACACTTCTCAGGAGTGGTCGACCTGAGATTGTATACAACACTACACTTCATTCACATCATCCAAATTCACCCTCTGAAGTAATACCTTACGGTAGTCCCGGAGGCTAATCAGATAAATAAAGAAGAAAGAAAAAAAAAGTTAAAAGTAACTTAATAAATACCATAAATTAGAAATCACACAACTGTTTTTAACTAAAAATATACACTGGAGACTATTTTTTTATATAAAAAAAAAAGACAACAGAATCGTCAACAGATGATTCTGTTGTCTTTCAACAAACATAATAACAAGAGATATTAAGAGGTATTGAAAAGCCAATTCCTCTTTAAGGTATTGATTTTTTTTTAAGTATTAATATGTATTAGAAGTATATATAATTTATCTCCTATTCCTTCTAAATCAAAGTAATTTTTTTTAAATACTGAATTCACCTAGTAATAGAAATCTAAAATACATATTTTAAGATGGAATTCCTATTAATAGAGATTATATTTTAGCCTTTAAAGTAAAATTTATATAGATTTTGTTTTTAGAGAACCTTGATAATTTTTCATTAAAAACAATCAGAAATGGGGTTTTCTGTTTACCGATGTCGAAGTTCGACAACTACTCGTAGAATTGATTCTAGTAAAACAGAATAAGTTCATTCCTATTAAAGAGTTGCCATAGCAATTAATTTTTTTCACTTGAAAATGAAAACAAAAAAAATAAATAATAAATAAAATTAATAATGATTAATTTTTTTTTAAATGTCACAACACATCATCTAACCCATCTTTATGTTTATTATCATGTTAATAAGCTGGCTGTTTATGTATGAATAATTTAGAATAGAATAATTAATTAAAAATCAAATATTAATTTTATTAATTGTCTACCGAATTTCGAATTCCAATCTTTGGTTAGAACTTAAAAGTTTGAGAATTTTATCCTACTCGAGATTTTGATTTGTTGACTTTCGGTGGAAATTTTTAACAATTTTTTTAATATTTTTGTGCAGTAGAATGGCAACGAAAATTTTTATTTAAATCTATTTTCTTATATAAGAATTTGTTTTAGGAAATTTTGGTTCGTTTTTCTCTTTTCAAGGTAAAATTTATTTTTATTTATTTTCTTATAGCAAGATCTTCAAGATTTTATCTCTGGTTTTAAAATTGATATAACGGGCGTATCAATTCAGTATAATATAGTGCTTATCTATTGATTACCAACCACCTGATCAAACTGGTGCAATTCGTTAATTTCGTAGAGAGAACTAGAAATGCAGATAAATAACAAAAAATATAAGATAAGAGATCGGTGAGTGATAGTTCATAACTGCCTAGTGCTGCCATTCTTTTGAAACTAATGTATAAATTTCTATAGATTAACGCACTTCTCAACGAGCAGTAATTATTGTGTCTAATTGCTTCAGAAAAATCTAAAAAAACAATAAAACTATAGAGCAACTCTTTTACAGACGTTCGAATTTAGTGAAGAAACAAGGTTTTGTTATAACAATATTAATTCATTTAACAAGATAATTTTTTCTTTATAAATTTTAAACCAAATCATTTGTATCTCGATTTTGGTACTTCATGCTTAAATTTTCTCCTGGATTTCAATATTCGTACAAAATTATATATTTTGGTAAACATACATATTATCGTAATGTCATATCATTATAATTCTCTTAAATAATTAAAAAATTAGTATTTTTTTTGTTTTTGTTTTATAATAATTTTACATTTAATGGTTAGACAATTAAATTCTGCTTTTTAAGTAATCTACTCAATATACTATTTTTTTTTTGTCTAAATGTAAGCGTTTATATAAGTGGTCCAATTAAAGATCATTACTTAACATAATAATAAACATAAATCACAAGAAGAAAAACTAAGGTAATAAAAATAAAAACAATGT
>JAAAKQ030515649.1:0-17500 GCA_010016005.3 Zanna intricata
ACAGGTAGATGGGAAAAATTGTGTAGGCAGGCAACGGTTGGAATATGTAAAACAAATTGTTAGGGATGTAGGATTTAGGAGGTATACTGAAATGAAACGACTAGCATTCGATAGGGAATCTTGGAGAGCTGCATCAAATCAGTCAAATGACTGAAGACAAAAAAAATGCGGCCTTATGTCGTAAATTTAAATTATCCAGACGAACCGCTGAAATTTGACCAATGATAATGATGTTTTAGACCGGATGTTTTTATTTTTGCGTTTTGTTGGTCTTTTACATAAATTTTGATATTTTTGCCTATATTTTTTGTATTTGAAACGTTTTAATGTGCGTGTTTATTTTTTAAATTAATTTTTTTTTAATTCTGTTATTCGAAAACGGGCCTTTACCTCTCTCTCGGATTTGAGGTGTAAAATTTTAAATTTAAATTTAAAATATCAATATTGTTAAATTTTTATATTTTGGTATTATGTTTTAAATAAATTTATTTTACTGTTAAGTTTCTTTCTGTGAGATTAGTCTAAGTTTTAGTGATATCATCCGTTGTATTAGCTTTATATTTTAAATTTAATCTAGTTCTAGTTTTTAGCTTTTTAGTTTTACCCCTATATGTGATATTAGTTGTAATTTTTAATTTTTAATGATATTTGTTTTTCTAGTAATTTTGTTATTTTGATCTAGTTAAGTTTTTAGTTTGTTTTTGAATTTTGCTTTTGAGGGCATTATGTTTGTTCCAGGGGATGATAATGCATTAGCGTTTTACGCCGTTAAAAAAAAAAATAATTTATCCCAATACAAATTTTGAATTAACGATTAAATTTAAATGGAATATGATGATTTAGTACAAATAAATATAGTTTTCTTATTTTTTTCATTATTTTAAATTGAAATCAATAAATCCATGACAGGAGCGCCTATAAACACAATGGAGAGTTTACGGGCAGCAGCGAAAAGACGGAATCGTAGGGAGCGCTATACACCGAGATCTACGCCAGACTCCTACTTATGCGATTTCTACGTTGCGGCGTCAACATAACCCGTTTTACCGCAACATAACCGTTGCGGGTTCTACAGGAACCCGTTCGATAAAATTTTGCAGGATATCGCCCTATTTTGGTTCCACAACAGTTAATATAAGTAAGATTTATTTTTTACTTACTATAATAACAATTTAGCAAACGCGTCCGTTTTTGAAATAAGACCCGAGAACCGTTTTAAATTCTAAGAAGTATGTGTTTGAAAACTGAATGTCCGTTCCAAATCTTAGAAACACGTCCAGTGTAGTACGACAAACCTCTCCTCGATCTTGTTTTGAAATTGCATTTAAGAGCTCGATTTGTCTACAAATCAATAAGAAGTAGAAATTTGCCTTCTGTTTTTCACCATCTAATGTTTCTCAGTGTTATAGGATTACAGATTCACGATCCCTTTTCTCAGAAATTTTCAGTTTTTTAACGATAAATATCCGTTCAGATTATTCTGGTTTCTATTCTGGAAATTGTGAGTCGTACTTTCTTCACGCTTACCTAAAATAATTAGCTAAGGATTTAGTATCAACCGCTATCTCTTCTCGTGAAGAAAAATTTGATAGCAGAGATAAACTACTGTATTACCGCTCTTTAAGGAGCAATAGCGGTCGACTCGACGTCAAGGAAACCGGCCGCTCTGTTTCACCTCTTGAGAGCGAAGAGCCCAAGTCGGAAATCTGTCTTCTAAACCGAACCAATTTTTTACGATTAAATTAGTCAGGAACCTTATATTACATGTTTTTAAAAAAAATTACAAAAGAAGGAAAGTTTATTTATATTTATTTATTATTTTTTTAAAATCAGAGTTTCCTTTCTGATAATGAAAGATTTGATACGTTGAGAAATAAGTAGTAATTTGATTACTAATATGCTAAGAATTACGATTTTTGTCTTAAAAATCTTTTTTACAGAATTTTCTCAATAGAAATTTTAAGACTACTAGATCGAAACGGATATTGTTATGCGTTAAATAAAAATAAACACACGTTACACTACTACAATTTCTATCATACAAGAGTAAATATCTCTCCTAAAACTTAGAAAACGTTAACGCATAAACGTACCGGCCGACGGGTCCAGCGATCTATTATCATCTTGCGCGGTTAACAGAGTTTTCTAAATTTTCAGGAGTAAGAATTCTTTATAAATAAATTCATCCCTGTTGTTATTAAATTGCTTCATTACTTACGATCGATTAAAAAATTCTGATTAAAACGAGCAATAAAAGATTTTTTTAGTTTCTATCCAGACATCTTTCTCTAAAAGGCCACGTGTCGAACATCAAACATATTCTATTCGAATAAAAAGTAGCTTACATCAAAATATTATTAAGTTTGTTGAAAAAACTACGTTCTCTATAACCGGAAACATTTCATTTTATTATAGTGATTTCCGACTTACAACACGCATTAAAGCCGTTTTATAAAAACGAATACAAAACGCAAGCGCGCAAGCTTACGCTTTTCTATTCTTAATATTCCAGCGATCGTCTTTTAAACATTTTATTTTAAATTTTACGCCGATAACAGTCGGTTTGTATATAACTACTATATACGAAATAGGCCGTCTTGTTATCGACTGTGTAATACTTACGGTAGATAAATAATATTTTGAGCTCTGTGTGTTTTAAAATTAATATCGCAACTTTTTCTAAAAAATTTTATCGATGCTTTTCCATTAAAAATGTTAAATATATAGTAACCTTACGTTTTCCAAAGTTTAAAAATAATCTGTATTTTACTTAACGATCTTCATAAATGTACATCGGTCGAGCCGTTTGTAAAATGTAATTTTGAATAATTACAGAATAACTACGTCCAAGTAAAATAAATCTCCTCGCACGAAATATAGTTAAATTCTATTACCGTCGTATAAATGATAAAATTTTCATCGCTTTTCTCGTAATAAAAAGGATACCGCTTTTTAGTACTCTTAAAAAAACGAATACTCTTAAAAACGGAAACTAACAGAAAATAACGGATTGAGAAAAATATTTTGATAAATTTATAATAAAACTTATCACTGTTTTGTCTCGTTACTTTTTTTTTTTTTTTTTTTTTTTGTTTAACCTCTGGAACCACAGTTAAGTATTACATCAGAGGATGAAGATGAATGATGTGTAGCGTATGTGAAAATGCCATGCCTGACTGGGATTCGAACCTGGGACCTCCGGATGAAAGGCCGAGACGCTACCACTCGCGCCACGGAGGCCGGCTCGTTACAGTACTTAGGCGAAATCTTTTCTCCTTCAAAAGGATACAGTTTTACTATAATAATAGATTAATTAAAAACAGCTTAAACTAAACATTTTAGAGGAGAACGTTTTAAAAAAAAGAATTATAATTTTTCTTTTACTGCAATATTCTGTATTGCGGTATCGCCGGTTATCGTAATCGAATGTGACGTTGATCGTTAAACAGCGTTTAATTAATGTTCTCTATTATGTTTGTTACTTTCGACCGTGAGGGATTTAACTTGAAACCGAGATATAAAAATGTAAAACAGAAAGCAAGGGTTTCAGGAGATATTTTATCTCCCTATCGATCGCAGAGTCTGAACATCGGTTTTTTGCTACCAGGTCTTTCTAATTATCTGGCGGGTATTTATTTTTTTTAGCGGCGGTTATATGTTTTTATTTTAAAACGACCGGAATCGGGGTTCGCGTTTCGGTCCTTTGTCGATCGTGCTTTGAAATTTTATTTTAACTCGGCTTATTCCTCAGGAGATCGGCATGATACTTGCATCTTTCTCCCGATGAGATTCCCCTTTGGTCCGTCCGATGAAGGCCTTTCGGTCTGTAAGAATCCTCTTACCGATCCTAGTTCTCCTAGAGAGGTGTAGGGTCCCCTAAGAGGACCTAGTTTTGGAAGGTGCGATGAACTCCCTTTGCACAATTAAGGAGATAAATTTAGTAGAACCTAATCTAAAAAGATTACGGGTTATATAATTTAAAAACCCGTTCTTCGGAACGAAACTACGTAATTTTAAAAACTGAAATTCTCTCCGTCATATATCATGACGATTATACGGTGAACATACAAATAATCTTAACCGGAGCTTCTTATGCGTAACGTCCTTTACTTGCGTTATTACCTAAAGAAAGACCCGAGGCAGATAATATAAAAGAAAAAAAATTATCAGTGTACTGGTTTCTTTTGAGAAGCGGTGCGCTTTTATAAGTACGTTTGAATTTACGTATTCGTGCCGTAATGTATTTTAAAAATCGACTGGCAGTGCGTTATACTTTGCCGGCGTATATAGCTAGAATAATTCTAGGGGAAAATACGCTGATGGTGTCAAAAATGGGATACGGATTTTCTTCAAATTCGGTTCAAATATTTCTATACATGGGCATCAATCGTATTAATTTCATAAAAATTTGTTACGGGGGTGAGGGATATAGTGAAAAAAGCGGTTTCGATTTTCTTCAAATATTTTAGAGAAAAGTTTAATAAAGCGAATTTGTTATCTACAATGCATACATAAGTAATCAAAAAAAGTTTTTTTTAAATAAATCAACTTCCACCTCAAAAACTGAAATATATATCTTTTGTTCTTTTGCTCTAGCTCCTGTCGGTTTAAGTTTTTTTTTCAATTTTTTGAAAGTTTATACTTCACATCCAGAGCTGACACGAAATGTTTAAATTATAGATCTCGGACCTAAATTGCAGAAAGGTCTTTTTGAAAAAATGTTTTTATTTTTTTATTTATTTTAGCCTTTATTAAAGCGGATAATAGATTTAGAAAAATCTTTACTTAAGCGAATTCGTTAAGCTTAACTTATACTCTATTTGAATATTTTTACATATAGGCTAATATTTTAATATAATATAAAAATGATTACTTACAATGTAATAAAAGCTGTGTTAGTTATCGTAAAATTTGACCGGCGCAGTCAAAGTCGTGCCGTACTTTTCCAGCTTTTTTTAAACAGGAAAGCTTGTAAAATATTTTACCATTAATCTAGTTACGTTATGTTAAATTTCTTCTGACACTGCCGCTAGGAGCAATGGTATCGCGGCGCTACCGAAACTTCTTTGGTATTCAAATCCGGGTTTTTGTTGTTAATGATGCGTTTAAAGATTGTTTATCTTGAGTAGCTTAAGCGTGTCAAGTTTGTGTCGTTAATTTTTTGTTTATGTTTATGTATATATATATATATATATATATATATATATATATATTATTTTTTTGTTTCAATGATGTGATTTAACAAAACAGACATAGTGCTAGAGCGAAGTGTTTTTATGAGTTCTTTGCATCGTTATAAAAATGCTTTCCAAAGATACAAAGAGCTGTTGTTAGTTGTATGTAGGATTTATTACAGTCTGAATTGTACATTTGTTTACTCCAGGTAGATCAAATCAAATTAGTCGGAATTGTTATTTGATATACGGAATTATTTTTTTCAATTTCGGTACGTTGTTAAATGGCAATATAATAAAAATCTACTATCAGAATTAATATCGCTCGATATATTACCTGAAATTCTTAAAGTAAACGATTGAGATTCAGTAACTGAAAATAAGATAAGAGAGTTTTCATAATATTACAGTTTTCTCTTATTAAGAAACCTTATAATAAGATAACCTTCAATTTTTTTTTTTATATCAAAGAAAATAACTAATAAAATATTATTACAAAAAAACATATCACATCTTGCTAATTCATCCCGGGAGCGTAAACGAAGAATAGATTTGAAATACATCTTATTTTACCAGTATTACAGTATATATAAAAATACAGAAAATTAAACGGGATCATTGCTATACGAACTAGGAAAATTTATAATTGTTTTATTCTTCTGATGAAAGACTAATTTAGATTAAAAAAACTGGCAATATTGAATTACTTTCCCCTTTTTACTCAACAGATTTTTTTTCCAATCGATGGGGTTTTAAAATATTAATGATGTAATTATGGTATTTACACTACGATTGCGAAAAGATCAAAATTTCAGTAAAAAAAAAACAGGATTCGATTTATCTTCTCCATCCAGGGTCTTTTTTATCTTAAAAAATCATGCATTATTAAAAGTATAACTACGAAAAAAATAAAGAATTCTCATAACATTTTTATATACGGGTCATTGATGCCATTGAATTACGGAAAAAATTAAAAATGGAAATAGTTGTCACTAATTTTAATTTTTGACTCGGTATAGTATTCGTAGAAAATCGAGGTTTTGTAAAACGGAAGTACTTAGATAGTTATTTAAAATTCTAGAGCGATCTTCATCTATTCAACATTTTTAAGGGTTTTTTCCTCACATCCTAAATAATCTTTCAAAAAATCTTTAAAGATTTTAATCCATTAATTTTTATTTTTAAAAATATTTAAACCGTAGAAAAAAAAAAAATTTAATTTTAAGAAGCGGAAGTTGATTTTTGAAGTTGTTTTTTTAATTATTTATGTATGCGTTGTGGGTAACAAGTTTGTTTTAATTAAGTTTTCTTTATAATGAAGATAATCAAAATCGGGTGTTTCGCGATAGGAGATATTGGAAAAACGTTCCAAACCTAAGAATTGTATTTCCCGGCAAAATGTATTCGTGTTTTACCCTTTTTTTCTTAAAGCCTGAGTGAGATAGAGGGCTGGAACAGCTTTTATCCGATTTTTTAAATTGAAAACCATAAGGAAGCACCAAATTACCTTCGATTGTATCACGAGAATTTCAGTACAGTTTTATTTCACAGAGGGATTAGAAAGCAGGGCTAAATGTTTAGCGAGCCGTAACTCGCTATCCTACGTTTATACGAGCTATTTTCTTAATTTTGGTTATAAAATCATCTCCATAGAGATCGCCGTGCAGTTTGCGATCGCTCTGTATAATTTTTGTTTAAGAATTAATTCTATAACTTTTTTCTACTTTTCTTAATTCGAAAAAGTTTTCATGGTTTTCAAAGGTACCGTTAAAGACTGGATTAAATCTTTAACTCCGTGAAATGGCAGGAAGATTCAGTAATAAAGCTTTTTAAAAAAAATTAATTCCGAAGTAAATAATATAAATTAGAAAATAACTTAAATCTTTCTTGTATCGGCAAGCAGTAAAACCGTTTGCTGTCTCGCCAAATGTATAATTCCAACGTTCACAACACGAAACAAAATATCTCTGTGTTTGAAGCGTTATATTTTACGAACAGCTCGTTAGCAAAAAACGGATTTTATAATGGGCGTTTATATTAAAACGGGCGTTATTTTTTATTTTATTAAGTTATTTATTGCAAGAAAACCGCTAGGAATTTCGTAAAATTTCATATAAAAAAATATGCCGTTTTTTATCTGTTTTGTCGATAAAAACGACTTCCCCCAAATTTTTAATTTTTTTCAGATATCAGTTAATTCGTCTCGTCCACGAGAGTAACCGTATATTACTTCTAAAAAAAAAATCCACGTACAGGAAAACCTGTTCAAATAAAATCGAAGAATCGGACGGTATCTTTTTAGAGAGTTTACAAATAGGATGTAGCAACAATACTACTAATATTATCATTAAAATATAATTTTTCATATATTATTGAAATATATAAAATAATAATTTTATAAATCCAAACATTTGATTATTTAATTGTTCGGTTACAAAATGTAAAACAGTTGAAGCGAGGAAACTTTATTTAACTTTCTTTATCTCTGCTAAAAAAAAAACAAAAATTAATCACATGTTCTATACAAAAATTAATTACATTTTATATAGAGCAGACGAAACGATACATCTATTTCTTTGCTGTAGAATAACATTTAAAAGACGGTGTTAAGACAGTTCATTCGATAAACAAATTTTAAGTTCTGAAAATCATTAAAACAGTACAAATTTAAAATCGGCACAGAACCTATAATATTATCACCGCATCGAGGAATTTAATAAAATTTAGTTGTAGAATTATCATAGTTTACTAATAAACTGTTGTAATTTGTAATTAGTTGTACGGATGAGATCGATTGATTTTTTTTTTATAATTATGATATTCTTTTACTTATCGCTCGCTTTATGTTTTTTTAAAGAAGTTAATTAAGATTCGATTAATAGAAACTACGATTAAGGTTTAAGTTAGAATAAAATATAATTTAATTTTTATCGAAAACACGGAAGGTAATAAAAATTCAATCGGTCCGAATAAATATTGTGTATAAATGAAGTTATTTCGTATCGTAAGCTGCAGGAAGAAGAGGTTTTGTATTTACCGACGCTGACTGGGCGTCAAACAGCAATACGGCGTGAGAACAGCAAGCTGGCAATTCCATTCTGTTTTTCTAAGAATCTTGCTAAGCGCTTTGTTTTACTGCACGCTGAAGTGTCGTATTACTTAATGCTTGCACTGTACCGAGCGATGGGAAATGAAATTAATCGAATAATATTGTATTATAAGGTATTAATATTTTTTCCGTTAATATATCAGGTCGATAAAAAACAAAAAAGTAATAAAACCAAGGCGCTTAAGTTAAATTAAAAAAAAATTGAAAATAAATAACGTATTTAAAAAGTAAATCTAAAGTTTCAATCCATATTTCATTTAATGTTTAAAATGGTAAAAGTATTACTGTTATTATTTAACGCGTTAATTATTATCGTTATCGTTTAAAATTATTTAAACCTGATCGTTAAAAAGTCTTATTAAATGGAATAATTAAAATATTATTCTCAAAACGTAATCGGGTTATTCTTAATAACCGCTTATCTGTGAAAAGCCTTTCGACATTTTTATTATTGTTATTACTGTTCTCTCGGTTAATAATTCATTTCTAACAGTCATTATCTTTAACGTCTACATGCGCTAAATTAATATACGTTATTTATCTCGTGTTTTGGCTGTTTTATGGCATGTATTTTTTTTTATTATTAAAAAGTTAGTTTTTTTCTCGTTTTGGGGTCTTATACTTTACAAAATTCATTGTCGAATATAACTCGGCAATGAAATTTGCACCTAGCACTCCTTTACCGAGTACGGCTTGATGTTTTTAAACTAACCACGACTATGCACAGAAATTAAAAGACAAACTGACATCTGTTTGTGAGATCGTAAACCAACCATCTATATTCAATATTGATAGATCGTTGTACGCTTCACTACACTATCAAAGTGCCGTGTGTCGGCATTGCAACTAAATGAAAATAGTGATGAAGATCCTGATTATAATTTTAAGAAAGTGATGAAAAAAAAAAATGGTATTTTGGACAATTATAGTGAAAGTGAAGGTAGTGATGATGAAATAGTTGAACCCCAAGATAGGCCTATTCCTAACATTCCAGAAAATTGTTTCAAGAGATATCACGCTAAAAGAAAATATCGTGCTTGACTTGTAAAGCCTATTTTTGATTAAATGAAGGTTTTTGTTAAAAAAAATAAAAAAATAATCTTTTTGATATAAACAATTTTACCATATACTTACGGTAACCGACCGTAAATTTAATTAATAACTGACATGGAACTGAACGATTGAAAAATTGGAGAAACGATAGCACTACTTGATTTCACAATTGAAGTGTAATGGGTTAACAGAGTTATTGATACCGATAAAAACTTGTACTTCCTTTAAATGCAAAATATTAAATCTCGATGTATTAATATAAGACCGGGCGATATAATCCTTTATATAAAATTCTTATACAAATCTATATTTTTTCAAATAAGTCTTAAAATCTCTTCGTTTTGTATTTTTATCGACGTAGTTGATTTTCAGAATTCTCCGTTGCTATCTAATTCCAAATTTTTTTTCTTCTGGAACCTATGATGACCGTGTTTTGCTGTCGGATAAAAGTAAAATTCCATAAAAAAATTTAAAGAATTATAATTGTTGTAATTCCTAAATTCACTTTTTAAATTCTTACGCGTATACGAAACAGAAAGAAACGATTATAACAGATGAAAACGAGGAGGAATGCCTCTCATGTCCTCACATTTAACAGACCGACCCTGGCAGGGAAAGTGTGTCAGGTGTACACCGTCTGGCGTTCCGTAACCTACAAGATGTTTCAGCTGTCGGCGTTTTAGCCAAACCATGGTTCGATGCGAGAGACCATAAATATATGTGTGTGCGGTGAAGAAATTCACGAAGGAGAGCCGTGCCAGGATTTTCCAACCTGCATCGACTACAAGAGAAAGCATTCATATCGACCGAGAAACTGTCCTGCTTACAAAGATGAAGTAGCTGTTCAGAAAGTTAAAACCTTGCAGAAGGTCAGCTATTTCAAATCTAAGAAGATCGTAAACGACCTTAAGCCTAGAACAACAACGAAATATGCTCGGGCAGAAGCTACTTTTCTTTCTCAAACTGTGGATTCAGACGAACTTCTTAGAAACCTCGCCCCAGTCATAGCTATAATTATAGAGAAAGTAATCGAATAAAATGAAATTCCTCTCTCAAAAGCTAAGAGACCGATCAGGATACAACCGAATGGCAATAGTATGCGATAATATTAATATAATCCCTATTTGTGTGGCAAATGTTAAAAATTGTCTACTAATATTATCAGAATCAGGTGGAGTAAAGAATGGAGAAGACTAAGTACGAAATTACACGCGATTAAAATTCTCTATACGAATGAAAGAAAGACACGAAACCGACTCGTCGAGAACAGACTCAGAATCGGTCACACGAGAATAACAAATTCATTTATCTTAACCGTCGAGGAAAGATCAATGTGCTGTGAATGCGACAAACTTACTGCAAGCATCTACTCGCAGAGCGTACAGTATACGAGGACCTCAGAAAAAGTATGAACTTGTTTAAGGTATGAACTGCTGCTAATTTAGAAAACGGCAAAGAAGAAAATATAGTTGCTTTTATTTACATTTACATGCCAGCGGACTATTAACAAATTATAAAGTCATTACGAGGTAGTTCGACTGAGAATCCTCTTTGCGAAGGTACTTTTTCTCCTAGGTAGGTTTTCTCAGTATTCGTGGTATTGTCAAGATTTCTTATATTTTATTTTTTACTCTGTGCTTAATTTTTTTTAATCTTATTTCATTTTTTTGTGTTTTTATGTAAATGTCAGGGTTCTTTACTCCCTGTAAGTGTTATATGTATGTGTTTTGTTTTAAATGTTTCATGTTACGTTTAATTTTGTGTCGTAAATAAAATGTAAGAACCCTTTATATCCTTAAATCTGACAATCCTCCTTGTGGATTGAAATTCTTTTTTAAAGAATGTGACGAAGGCTATTTCGTTAGAAGTCGATGCCCATAAAAGGAAAAAGAAAAAAAATTACGTAGCGCCGACTGCTATAGTTATTTTCCGTTAATAAATATCGATAATATTCCGTGAAACCGCACTCGGTTTAACGTCAATGATTTACAGGAACCGGTTAAGTCGTAGCTTTGGTGGTTATACGATTATCGATTCCTAATGAAGCTGTTATTCGATTACCTTTGTTTTATATACTTATTTTAATTTTAAAATTCGTTTTTTTTCTATGCCATGCGCTGAAACTTGCGTGTTATTTACCGTTTCTTTTTTATTGGGATAAAATGGAAAAAACCATAGTTTTTTTTTTAATGAATTTTCGATAAAATAAAATTTAGATAACTATATTCGAGGCGTTAAAATATAAACGAGGGCGATGCAGATTTGATATTGTAACTATGTTATTGTCAATCTAATTCTTATTCATGAATTTGCCTAGCACCAGTCAGATTAAATGATTTTTTAAAACACTCGTGATTTTATTTTTTTGCAAAAGAAGCGAATTCAGAGATTTTTTCGATAAATTTCTTATCGCGATGGAAATGTAAGTGCGACACGAATTTGACTGTAACAATTTTAAATTGAAATAGACCGACACGTGTGATAGACGTAGGTTTTGCAACAAATTGTATGTAGAATAGGAAACTTCCTTTCATAATTTATAAAACAGTAACACGGGAACTTCACCCACGAGTTACGTGACGTTTACTGTAATAATGAATCCACAACATAACCTTTTCACTCGATATTATTTTCAAGCGAAAGAAAAATTTATCTACCGATGGAAAAGGACTTAACTATTTTCTAGAACGGTAAATGCCGCATCAAAAATTTATTCCTTCCTTTACTCATTTTTATTTTCTATGGGTAAATAACTAATGAGAATTTTATTAATAATTTTTCCAATTCTTTAAGTTTTACAGCATCTCTTTCTTTTCCTTTAAGATATTTATATTCAGAGTTATAAAGCCTGAATTTTCCGACATTATAAAATTTAAAAGGAAAGTAATCAAAGCCTGAAAATATCCAGGAGCAAATTTATGTGATTTTTATTGGCGTTATTAAAATTTTTCGATGAATTCAAACTTCTTTTTTTTAAGGAGAATCTTGAAGGTTTAATAATTAATTTCGATAGAAATAATTTAACTATTTTAAGAATATCGATTTAAGCCTGTAAGAATTTTTATGATCCTATTTGACAATTTCTTACAAGATGCCGAAGACTAACGATACGTTCATTTGTGATTACGTATAAAAATTCAGCGAAACGTTAGTTTTCTATATATGTTATATTCGAATGACGTAAAAAACCGAATTTTCAGTTTTATTAGTCTGTTATAATACACAAATTTCTTATTGTATGAAAAATGATTTTTATTGTAGTAAAAGAAGAAAATTAATAAATTGTTAGTGTATATGTGGCGTGTGCGCGAGAGGGAGAGTTTTATTTATTCGTATGAAATACCCTAGTGATTGTGTTAAATTTCAGTAACTAACATTAGGAAGGCGGTTTTTAATTACAACCGCTTTAAAAATTGACTGGTTATAAAAGGCTAAAATAATCGGAAGTTTAATTAATTTGTCGTACGTACGAACAGAACAAAGATATACACACTTTTATTTGAAAATGTTAAACAAACACAGGATGTGTCGTATATTTTTACTTAAAAAAAAAATCAAATACATACCAGGCAAATATTTGTTCAGCCTACTCTTTTAGTTAATTAAAAATTGAAAATATTCTCTTTTCTACTAAAGACATATTTTCAATCGTTAGAATCGCAGTATATTTTTGAATTCTGATTTTACCACTGACCGATGACCACTAAAGAGAGAGAACAGGTAAACGCTACACAGTACTTTTTTTATCACTGTCGACATGAAAGCTTGTAAAATTTCTATTTTTAAATTAAATTTAATCGAATGAATATTAGATACGGCGTAATCTAATAAATCTTTTCACATTCGGTACAAATTAAATTGACGCAAACGATATTTTATTTATACAGAGTTTCTTTTTTTTCGAACAAGATATATTTTTATCTCACTACTATATATAGAGACACCTCTTTTTCATTTTTTCCCGATAACCGCGTAAACTACTGAACAGATCGTTACGAAATTTTAACTGTAGCTTTTTCATGATAAACGTTATGTTTATCGCAGTTCAGACCTCAACGATCTTACTACACGAAGCGTGAATAAAAAATAAATCTTACAAATAAATAACCTGAAACTTCTTCAACAAACATTTAAATTTTAATTAAAGAAAAAAATTAAATCTAATGTCGACTAATCGATAGAAAAGGTTTATATTATTTGTTATCGTTAGTCGCTTTTACTCTACGCATAATGGTAATGGTATAGATATTGTTATCTTATTTTATGATAATGAAATTGGTCTGGTCGTTCGATAGTATCGGTAAAATTACTTAACCTACCTATTCGCGGGATTCTGTACCCTTAAAAATCTAACTCTTCGATTTTAAGCTACACGCACGTATGAATGAAACAGAACAAAACTTTTTGGTCGATTAATCGGTAATTAAATTTTTGATAATCGTTTGTTTTTCATAGGCTCTATATAATTTGAAAATATATTTAACGATAAGTTAATGAAACCGCGAGTTAATAATATCCCGCGTCGAGTAAGTGTTCCGAAGAGGACGTTTTTTAAATTCAATTTATTGTTTTGTCTTTTTCATCAAAACTAGATTTTAATTTTTCGGAATATTTGCTCTCTGATAGAAAATTCTGTCAAGTCTTCAAATATGTAGCTAGAATACTTATTTCGTGCGTAATTTGCATGTCATTGTTGAATCTATCACGGTACGAGATCGATTGATTTTTTATTCGCTGATATTGTTGAAAAACCTACAGTACAATTAAGTAAAAACATATATGTATATGTATATATATATATATATATATATTTATTAAAAATATATATATATAGTGTTGAAACACTAACTGATAGTGTTGAAAAACCTACAGTACAATTAAGTAAGAACATATATGTATATGTATATACATATACGTATATATATATATATTTATTAAAAATACAAAAAAATAAAGCGTGATATAACGTAAATATATGTATATATATAAAAAAAAAATAATAAAAGAATGAGGGAAGAAAAAAATATAAAAAGATTGAAAGAGAAGCTCGATTTTAATATTTCTAAAGTTAATTAAGTGATGCCTTTAAAATAAACTAATTTTGAAATATTTTATATGTTTATTAAGTTAATTCTAGAATCGTGCAGTTAAATATGTAAAGGATAAACCGTACAGTGAAGATTCTAGGAGTGTGAAGCTGAAGGTAATACAGATGCCAACGGGTACTTCTTCGATGAAGAGATGATTATAGCACGTTTTGGGGTTAGATAATCGAGACCCTTGTTCAAAACTATCAGTTTGAAACGGATAAAGGGATGAAATACAACTTCCGCTCCTTCAGTTTTAAGTATTGTAAACTCTCAAAAATGGTATTATATGACTTTTACGTCATCCTAAAAACTTTCGCGGCACAAAATTTTATTATCGGATAGGAATTCACGGATATAAAAAAATTCAAATGTTGTTAACTTAGGCTCAAATTTAAAAAAAAAAAATAAAAAAATTTAATATGTAAGCGATTATGAAAGAAAATAAAAGTAAAAAAAGTAATTGAAAATTCAGTCACGCGTACAGATGTATTTAGATTTAGTTCCATCCATCCTGCAGTACCAGGACTATTCCCACTATTTCGTTCTACAGATTAGGTTATAACAAATAAGGATTTATATCGCTCTAACACAAGTTAAAAAAATATACATTAAAAATTTAATAATTAAAATATTATAATTATTTGCCGTGGTACACACCGAACAGGAAATCCTATCGCCTTCGTGGGGCTACAGGAGGCTAGAAAAAATAAAACTCGGCGATGGCAATATGACTTTTGGTTTCGTTTTTTCTTACATTTTTAATTTCTTTAAAAAAATTTTCCTAAATTAGGACATCGACTAAGATCTAATACTACTTTTATTCATATATAAATTTTTGAAGATTCGCACATGTTATATAAATAAATATTTTATTCGGATCAGAGTATAGTTATTCGTGTAAATCGCGTCAGAAACGATAGTATACTTCTCTCTCTCTCTCTCCTTCTGTAAACTGATTGTTTCATTTTTAGAAGAATCTGATAATACAAGTAATATAAACATTAAAGAAATAGAATAATAATATAAAGTAAAAAAAAATATTATAATTCATTATTAAAATTAAAATGTTTTCTAACATTTATTTAATAAAGAAAACCGATTTAATTTTTATTGTGAAATTATTTATTTAACCATTACACTATATTATAAACAAATTTCTTAAGTAATCTATTAAGTCCTTTTAAATGAATAATTACTTAAATTAGATCAGTAATAGAATCAAATATAATTATTAACCGATGATCGGTACTCATTGTTTTAATATTTCACTTCTGTTGACCAGTCCTGCGACTGGCTATTTTTTTAGTCTGGAAGTCGATTGAAACGGACTTCTACTAAATTTGATTGGATCTCGTCGTTACCTCGTGCCACCAGTTTACATTGTGTGACTGCTTGATTTTTTATATTAAACAAGTATAGTAAATGGAATATGTTTAAAAACTGCTCAAAAAATCTAAAACTATGCGCACATTTTGTACGTGATAAGTATGAATGACAAATAAAAATCAGTGATACAAATATACTTTCTAAGCAAAAGACTGATACTCAACGAAAAAAAAAACATCTTTTTAAAAGAAGATAATATAAACTAAGAAACAATTTTTGGAAAAAGCGATACGATATCGTTTTAGATTATTCGAGTCATAAACGGAAAGTTATTTTGAAAACGGTTTACCACACTTAAACTTAGCCGTCTCAGTGGGACATTGAAAGTGACTTATCGCTTTCTACACGAACTGTTCAATCCCTATCTAGAATCTTTTTTTTAAAAAAAGCTCTTTTTTAATTTTTATTATGTTTGATTTTTATAACTTATATAGAAATAAAAATATACGGTTTAATAAGCGTCGATTATCTGTTCGTTTATTTTTCCGTTCGGCTGACTTGGAGGTCAGCTTTAAAACTCAGCGTCTCTTTCTTATCGTTCCTGCTAGTATTTTTTAAATCTATCGTAGGCATTTTTCCTGAATTCTTCTTTTACTGGGAGCTTTTTCTTCTAGAAAATCCTTTCCGAAATTTCTATTAATTTTTTCTCGATTAATTCCCGATTTTGTAATTTCTCAATTTATACTCCGGCTTAGTTTTAGTTTTTTTAACTTTATCGTGATCGTTACGGCTTTTAATTATTCTTTTTAGATAGAAAAAGGAGGATTTTCCCAGGAATTCTATTATCGCAGACGGCGATAATTCTTTTATTCGCTTTATATTTTGTATGTAAATTAAGTTTTAATATTCTTTTACACCTACAGTTATTTCTTCCGGTAAAAATCGAGTCGAGCATCTAGTTTTTATTTTTTTTTTTGTAAACGGTTTTCGAGCGTTTTTTATTTATAATTTTATTAAAAATCATTCGGTATAGATGTTTTCTCTTATTAAATAATTAAAAGTAACTGATTACAACCAAAAAAAAAAATTACACTTCTTAAATTCTTCCGAAAATTTAGTACGGAATTAAACATTTTCGAACAGAGATTAAATTTCGATAAAACGGACGGATACAAAAACACAGTTACGCTTAAAAATAACCGTCTTATAACGCTACATAAAACGCGTCGAATTCATAACCAGTGAGACAAATTTTCACACTTTATTAATAACGTATTGCTAACACTTACAGGAACCAAACTGTAACAGTAATAATCGAAGAACATAAAAAATAAGTCGTAATAAAAAAGGGAATCTGACAAGGATGCTCCCTATCCCCGTTATTTTTTAATCTTTGCATGGAACTAGCAGTTAACGATGTTGAAGAACAATTTAGATCCGGAGTAATAATGCAAGGTGAAAAGATAAAGAGGCTACGATTTGCTGATGATACAGTAATTCTAGCCGAAAGTAAAAAAGATTTGAAAGAAACAATTAACGGCACGGATATAGTCCTACGCAAGGACTACTGCAATAAAAAAAACAAGAACAAAACGGAAGTAATGAAATGTAGTAGAAATAATGTAGATGGATCGCTGAATATAAAAATAGGAAGAGAAAAGATTACGGAGGTAGAATTTTGTTATTTGAGATGTAGAACAACTAAAGATGAACGAAGCAGGATCGATATAAATTGCAGAATAGCGCAG
>JAAAKQ030515660.1:0-19340 GCA_010016005.3 Zanna intricata
ACTACCGTAAGGTATTACTTCAGAGGATGAATGAGGATGATGTGTATGAATGTGAATGAGGTGTAGTCTTGTACAATATCAGGTCGACCACTCTTGAGAAGTGTGGTTAATTGAAATCCAACCACTAAAGAACACCGGTAACCACGATCTAGTATTCAAATCCGTATAAAAATTTTTAACTTTACTAGGATTTGAACCTTAGAACTCTCGACTTAGAAATCAAACAATAGCATACCTGTTTACACCTGGCAACACAGAGATTGCGACTGACTGAAAGCTGGATCCTGAGACCTTAAAATGGCTCGCAGTTACTTGAAGTTTGTACAATGTTAGCGATTTAAATTACAAAACATAACGATTTCTTTATTTATTATTAATCTTAAAATACAATTCTTCTCATCGAGAGGTCACTTCAGATAAGTATCCAGGATTTGATTGATCATTTTTGATTGATTACAAAATTTTTCAATGTAAAAATATTCGCTAACGTTTTCTATGTTACAAGTAATAAAAGCTATAGTAATATAGCAATAAAATAATAATTCGAAGGCTTCGGTTCGGCTCTAAGAGATTGCACTTTTAATTATAGAAAAATTTTTTACTAATTCCTTCTGAACTGATGATCATCTGTACCGATTGAAAAACAACACACAATCACAGATTTTAGATTGGGTTTTCAGTGATTACACATTATTAATCATTATCTATTTACCTAAAACTAACCCCTTCCATTCCATTCGTTTATGAATATATCAATGCGATAATTCAAATTATATTTTTTTAAAAATAAAGAATTAATCTAAATTTTTAACTAATTAATTTGAAAAATCTTAACTAAGGATTTAAACAACAAGAAAATTTTTTAAATATTTTCATAAATAAGTGAAAAAAGTTCTTTTTAACAATCTTATTGTTAAAAAGATAGATAAAAAGATTGTTAAAAAGATAGAATAGAGCTCTTGAAATTTCCGAGCTCTAAAAATTTGACAAAATAGTTCTGTAAAATCTTTAGTATGTTAAAATATGTTCTTTTTACTCTCATCAAATTGTCTGTGCTCTCAGCTAACTATATAATTCTTTTTGATAAAATTTCCAGCGAAAAAAAAAAAAGGAAAAGTTACCTTCGTCTTCATTTATAGTACTTAAATTGTATGTATATATATATTTTACAGTAATAAATAAATTCATTCCATAAAATTTTTTTGGTCTTTAAATTTGGAATCATTCTTATCAAGATGCTTAAGACTCTTATCAAATTTAAAAGCTATTTTAAAGAATATAGATTAATTTTTTTTTTAATTCCCAGCCTCCCCCAATATAATTACCTAATTATCTGAAAATTGATAATTGTGAAGATGTTAACTGATACATAATAAATACAAATTTTATTTATGTTAAATTCTTCTTTTTTTTTTCAAATATTTATTTTCTTAAGATATAGAGCTAAAAAATTGCACATACAAAATAGAAAGTAAAAGAAGGTGGCTTTTACTTTATTTTTTAAATATTATTAAATATTTGAAATGAATTCATGTTAATTATTTTATTATGTTTTATAGTAACAAATTTTTAAAACCTTTAACTAAGGAATCGTCTTTCGTTTTTTTGTCAAATAGATTATTACAAAAATAAATTAATAAAACAACTATTGAATACGTCATAATTCCACCCTTGTTTTACAAAAATTAAACTGAACAATACGAGAAGACCTCTCGTAATTTTCTTACGATCCCTATAGGAAACATGAAATTTCTCTATTATCACAGACATTACTAAAGAAACTAAAACTAAATAATTTCAGTTTTACGGTTGTTTTTACTACCCACTTTCTATAATTTATTATAACTTCACCTGAAATTGAAAAAAGAATATATTTAGAGTGAAATAAAAAATTGCTCCTTCATTTTTATTAAAAATTTCTATGTATTTTTTTTATCAATGATTTATGCCTAAAATAAATTTTAAAAACTCGTAAAGAACAGACCATTAAAAAATAATTATTTCCCACTTTCTTCGGTTTTTTTTTTGGCAATTCAAGTGGATAAAATACGTGGTCATTTCATTGGCTATTCTCATTCATAAATAATAAATTTTTACTTTTTAAGGTATGTGGAATTTAATTAAAATATTTAAAAGAGGGTTGAGGTGAAATGAGGCCATCAAATGAAGCGAGGAGGGTGTACTTCCTGCTTCTCTTGTGTTGTCCCACAGCATCCACAAAACCCTCTAATACTATTTTACCTCTCATCCCTTAAACGTAAATTTTAATCTACTGCCCTCTTATTTAATCTCACATTAACCGGCTAGTATCATTATTTCCTTTGTCTTTATTCAATTGTATTTTTTTTTTAGTGCCCTTTTAATTATACTAAAATGTCGTAAAAAGATGTGAGCGCATAAAGCTAAAATAACATAAATTAATGTGCTTATAATAGAAAATGAAATAATTCATATAAGATTAATACTAATCTTACCGTAATGTAAAATATTTAAAAAATCTCCGGAATCACCTCCGGAACCACCGTTAAGGTATATATCTTCAGAGGATGAGATGAATGAATTGTAGCCTGTGTGAAAAATGCCATCTCTGACCGGGATTCGAATTCTTATCAATATTCTCATGGTTATGAAAATAATATAGATAAATAACAATTAAGTCCTGAAAACTCACTTTCCTCAAATGTTCCCTCATTTTTGACATCGAAGCTCTGATACATTCCTGCTGTAGACGAATATATCCCTTTTAGTTCTCCTTTCCATAATCCTGTTATACCGTATATATCGGGATGGAGTCAAGGTAGAGAGCTCAAACTCTGATATAATATAAAACCGTAGTATATTATTTTTTCGTCGAACAACGAAATCTAAATCGATATTAGGTCGTACTGTAAGAAGAAAGATTCACAACTTCACCTCAAGAGCTAGCGTCACGATCTATGACTTAAATAAAGCCTTCCCTGAGACACATGTAACATGTGCGCTGAAAACATGTCCCCTGAAACATGAGCGCTGAAAATTTGAAAGCAATCGCTTGGTTGGTCTCACGTGATGCTTTTGCAGAAGGACAAAACCACCACAAACTTTCTCATTTATATCATAGATTATGGCCAGCTGAACACTAATGATTTAAAAACAAAATATCCGTCTTTAAGAGATCATTGATTTCCATTCTGAAATGTTATTTTCAATACAAAGAAACGGTTTGTTCTTATAAAAAACACTATTTTTTTTTTTTTTTTTTTTTAACTTCTAAACACAGTTAAGTATTACATCAAAGAATGGAAATGAATGGTGTGAAAATGCCATGTCTGACCGGAATTCGAACCTGGGACCTCCGGAATGAAAGGCCGAGACGCTACCACTTGCGCCACGGAGGCCGGCGCGAGTTTATAAAAAACACTTGAAAATATTGTTTGTCTTTCATAAAGTTTCTGCTTAGATATACTCATACTTCTCCTTTTTCTACATATCTTCTTTTGAATTATAACAGTTCATGTTATTTACTAAATAAACTTTTCATACCGTGTACTTAAAAATTATCTGTTGGACTGTGAAAAATATTTTTCGTTCCTGAACTTTGCAGCCAAAAAAAAAAAAATGAATATCTAAATTAATTTTTATCATCCAGCAGTAAAATATTTCGTGGAATTATAAGCTATTTGAAATAAGTATATGAGTTAATATAAAAATTAATATTTAGTTAAACTCTCCTAGTTTCCAAAATTGTCACAACTTTTTTGTCATAATAAGAAAATTAAGTTCGCTTTCATAAAATATTTTATCATGAAAGAAAAGGATAAATAAAATCATTAAAAAAAATTAGATTTTTGAACTTCATATCTAGTCTAATGAAAAGTTTTGTCTTACTCATTTCTTAACACTGAAAATCTACATAATCAGTATGAAGAAGATTTAAAAATTTTATGTTGAAAAAAGGAAACAAAAATTGCAACAACTTATTAATGAAAGTATTATATATTTATTTTTGCTGAAAAGATATTGCAAAATATCGTTTAAAAATGTATGAGCTATCATTTTAAAGTACATGCTTATTTTTTAAAGACGTTTTCTTTTTCTTTCTCACAAATGTTCTTTTCCAGTTTGTTTGATATTGAGAGAGGGATTTGTTAAATATTTTCTTGAATACTCATTTTTCTTAGAGATTTTAAAAAATAAAATTAGTTTGATGATGGATAGCCTTAAAGACTGCCACAGCTAACAGCAATTTTGTATTATAATTATTTGGAAAAAATTAAACAAGTATTAAAAAGCTAGCCAGGGAAATAGGTATGGCCTGAATGGTATTTTATTTGAAAACAAGTTCGAAACAATATTTTTAAACAAACTGTTTTTCTTTACTTCGTTCTTATCAAACTCACTCCAACATAAACTGTACCTGCAAATTTATCAAATTTTTGTGGCAAACAAATTTACTTCAATTTAACGTTTCAATTTAAACGTACATCATAACCTTTTTTGTCATTTTTGTTTTTCTGTATCTTCAGCGATATAGGCGTTGCTATTTCTCTTGCGGTATTTTCATGTGAGGGTACTACATATTGTAAAGTATGTTAAAATGTAATTCTTTGTTGGTTATGTATAAAACATATAGAATTTTGTTAAAATTTGTGTTTCGGATTTGGTTCTATTATATGATTAGCAAATGTTGACCCTATATTGTTACGAAATGGTTTGATAGCTTCATAAAATCCTCGTTTGAATCTAGGTCATGTTTATCCACTTTATTTTTTTATACCGGATCATAAATGCCATGATAATGAAATACCAAATGGACAAATTTCAATAAAAGTAAAGATAGTTGGAAACAAATTAGATTTATTTATTTATTTTTTAATTAACAGGTTTCTACGATTTTTGAAATTGAAATTGAAAACATTTTACACATTATTACTAACATAAAATAAAAAGTCGTTTGATTTTATTTCAAAGTACGTTTTCTCAAATATAGTTTTTCATTTAATTACAATGTTTTTCATTGTAATATGAGTTAAAAAATGTTTCTTCTTTTTAAGTAGTCGTTCTGGATGTTGGCTATCATAAAAATTATTTTAACTCTGTTACATACGACTAGAAAAAGTTGTCTTATCAAATTATGTCCTCTGATTTTTTAACTAGACCACCATTCTTCATCCAGTATTTCTTATCAACATCACGTTTCCGTGCAAAATTTATCGCATTACTTGCGTTCATTTTACTTTTTTTCTTCTTTTCTTTTGTATACTGGTGTATTTATGTATATATATATATATATATATATATATATATATATTTGAATACTATTAATTTTTAAATAGTACAGTACCAAAAATCTTTATTGAGTATTTTATTATATTTCTATCTTAGATTTATGTAGCTCTAAAAATAAGAAAAACAAAACAAAAATCAATTGATCTCAGAAAATTATATATTGAACCGAATAAACACTTTTTAAAGTTTTTACAACAGTAAACAATAATATTAATGACTTTTAGTATGTTATTAAAGTATATGAACAAAGCTGTCATATATAATGTCATATGTCATATTTAATGACATATTTTTTCTAAAACTGTTGCATTTAACTTCAACCTTAAATAATGTTTTTTTATCTGGATTTCAATCCTCGTGTTACTTGTATTCTTAGGTCCTTGTGGTATTAATTAATGAAAATCTGAGCAATGGTTCGTCAAAGTCTTAACACAAAAGCTAAACCGGGCTTTAATAATTTAAATTAAAGATGTATTCAGCGGCAGTATAATTTCAACTTATTCTTATGTTTTTAGCCAGTTCAAACATTTTGTGAAGTCATTTAGCCGTTTGATACTTATTTTATTCTTTTTGAAGAGAAATATTTTATAATTTAGTAGTAAATGAAAGATTGCATTGCTACATTCTTTATAATCATACTTAAGAACTCGTACGTTAAAAATATTTAATTTATTAGTTACACAAACAAATTAAAATTCCTGTAAAGTGGAAGTTCTCTCATAAGCAAAATTCTTTGAATATTTAATTATCCACTACCAGGAAATCACTCTATGTAGAATATCATCTTACTGTAAAAATTTTTAATTACTAATTATACCAGTTTTATAGTTTTATAATTGCAATTTTATGCGCATATTCGATGATGAGTTATTATATAAGTATAAATGCCTTTTTTCCCCAGATATTGTCAATTGACTGATCACCTGGATCTGTCAGTTCTTGATAGTTAATTTTTCCTAAATTATTACTTGAATTACTTAACTATATAGATTTAGATAGTAAATGTATATATTTATTAATTATATATTTATTAATTTCGTCCTTTTTGCCTGATTTTATCACTTGTTTTACCGCTTCGAGATAATATATAAAGAAATACTTTTTAATAAGTGTCGAAAACAACATCTAATTTTCCGAGTTTGGAGCCCTCATTAAATTTGTTGTGAGTGCGGACTGTACATACCGTAAATACCACCTCTCAAAAATCAGTATTTAAGATAGAGAATATTAAATATTAAAACTTCCTTAAAAGCAGTATAAATTTACCGAAGCACATTCATAGCTGGTTTTGACTAGATACTTTTGATAAAATTTTAGTTATTTCAATGTTGTTTACTTCAGTATTTACATAGTATGTACCGATGAATTTATAATTATCAGGTTTAGCGGACCAGTAATTTTTTTCATTAATAATTTTCTTATATGTTTATTTTTAGTTACGGATAAGTTTTTAATGCCTTCTCTTTTAATAAAAATAATTGTAAAGTTCTTCTTTCCCAATTCCTCGTACTTTCTATGTACCTTTATAGTATCATTTTTTTATATAATTAAAATTTCTTTTTTTTTAATTTATTCATTCGGGATGCATTTTAAAAATCAGTTAATTTTCTAAAAATTAACGGATACTAAAGCATCTTTTTTATAGAGACTATTAAATTTACTTTAAATAATTAAATGAAATAATCCATCTTTCTTCATAATAAAAGTTATTACACTATACATCCGTTAATATTTTTACAAAAAATAAAATTATTCACAATTTCAATATTTCATTTTTGCTCTGAATAGTACTACTGAAAAATACTTTAGTAATCAGTTTTAAAAATTAAAAGATTATTAATTTTAAAGTAACAACAGAACAATGTTCCATGTGTAACTTGTATTACTCGTAACAAAGATCAGTACATTAAATCAATTGAATTTTTGTAAATGAATGCAATTAATAAATTGGAATATTTTACTGATTGAATTATAAAATTAAACATTTAACAACACCATTGTTTAAATTTTTTTAGTTTTTATATTAAAAACTTATTTTCTGAGATTAAAAATAAAATTTCTCGGTAATTTTATTTACTAATACAGGAAACAAGTTTCTACTGAAACCGTTTCGTTCCCTCAGGAATAATATTATCGTGTCAAAAGAAAAGTACGGGAAAGAAATATGACATTTGAATAAAAGTTTAACCATGATAAAATATAAAATAAAAGCGGTACCACCAACTCCAGGGAAATGAATGAAATTATTTTATTTTGTACAGAGTTAAATTCCTGTTGGTTATACGGTTTAATACATCGCAAAATGTATGTAGTATAAATTTGTCTATGTTTACTTCTCTGAAACCTCTTCTATGCATTGTTCTACATTTTCCTTCATTTTTGTTCTGTAGTCGTAATAACAAGCTGTTTGCTCTTTAAGCTTGCTTTCTCTGTAGAACAATTATTGTTTTGTTCAAGAACAATCCTGTCAATTTTTTGTATCGTCAACCAAAATTTCAGGTGAATTTTCTAGTTTTACATTTCAAGTATTAGAAAATTTTTCCTATTCTACTAAGTATAATAAATTTTTAAAAAATGTAATCTCTGAATAAATTAAAAAAGACTAGAAAAATGTCCTGCGTACTAATACAGTAAAAGGAAATTAATAATTATTCACCACAATTGATTAAAAAATGGTGCTATCAGACTATATCTAATCCTTTTAATGGAAATATCTCTCTAAATTAAAGTATGTAAATTTTTTATTGTAGATAATTAAGTTACTACAATTGAATCCAAAAAAACCCCGTATACTGTCTTCGGAAGTTTATTATTATTATTTTCATTATAATTCAAATTCTGCATATATGAAAAAAAATTATGTTAAAATCATATTTTGCATACATAAAAAAGTACTGGTAATATTCATCTTAAAATTAAATTACAAAACTTATTTCAGTTAAAAGTCTACAAAATATTACCATGGACGATTAAATTAACGGAAAATTTATAGGAATGGCCAGTCAAATATTAAAAAGACAGCTGAAATGTAAAAATTTTAATTTTACTGAATAACTCCTTTATTTCTGATCATTATGTAATAAAATATTAAATACATCACGTCAGGAATGATTAGATAATATGATATTTCACGAATAAAAATTCTAAATAAATCTGATTTAGAATGGTATAAGAGAAACCATAGTAAAATCTCAATCAGAGCAGCATCAAAAATTACAAAATTAATTATGAAATAAAAAATAGATGTGATTTAAAGTCTACACTAAAAATGTAAAAAATATAAACACATGAAATAAATTAAATACGTGAAGATATTACATATATAAGACTAAAAGATAAATTACAATTTAGGAGGTGATAGTTATTTGAACACATATTTATGTAGATGTAAAATTAATTAATGTATCTCTTAATTTTCAGAGATACTGAAAATTCAGTTTTTTTTTGTTTTTTTTTTTTATTATTTTAATTACGGTTATTTAAAAATTAATGGATAGAATAACATTTTGTTTCTGAAAAGAAAATATTTTTATTTTATCTATAATTAATTATTTGATTATTAATTAATTTAATTTGATTTTATCTATTAATCATTAATTGGTAGAAAGATCTTTTAAATGGTTAGGTAATTTATTGTAAAGGGTAATGTGAGCTTAATAAGGCCCTTTTTTTATAGGAAAAAAGTAGTCAAAGTATTGTGTTATTGTAACTGAAGTATTATGTTAAGAAAGTAGTTTTTTTCTTTAGTTTGATAAAGATGAATTTATTATTTTTTTAAGCATAACTAAGTATAGTATAAGTATATATTAAGTATAAGTAATAAAACATAAAAAATAATTAAAAACGTTTTATCCACCTTACCAGGAAACAAAGATGTAATTTCTCTCTCAAAATCTTTCGGTTTATTCAACCATCATCAGGAGATTAAAACAGATTAAAATAAGTGAAAACTTAAAATGAGAATTCAGTAATATGTGATTGTCAACAGTATACTGATGATAATATAATGAGCTGTGGAGGAATACAATATAATTAGAGGAAACCATGTTATCAATATGATATAATTTAGTCGTTTATGATTAATATCTCTTTATATTTGTGTTTAGGATATATTTAAATAATTTATCTTCTTTAAAAGACTTTTGTTCATTAATTTAATTTTTAAGGTTACTATATATGTGAAATTTTTCTAAATTATGTGTATTAAAATAATTATAGAAATATCTAACATTTTTATAAAAGAATTTTGATTACCATTATTTAAGATATGTTTGGCAAAATTTGAATTTTCGGGTTTGTTATTTTTAATACTATTAATGTGTTCTTCTGCGCGTATGGAAAATTTACGGTTGGTCATACCGACATTTAGCCCACCGGGCTGGTCTAGTGGTTAACGCGACATCCCAAATCAGTTGATTTCGAAGTCAAGAGTTTTAAGGTTCAAATCCTAGTAAAGGTAGTTATTTTTAGACGGATTTGAATACTAGATCGTGAATATCGGTGTTTTTTGGTGGTTGGATTTCAATTAACCACACTTCTCAGGAGTGGTCGACTTGAAATTGTACAAGTTTAAACTTCATTCACATTGATACATATCCTCATTCATCCTCTAAAGTAATACCTTACGGTAGTTCCGGAGGCTAACAGAAAAATAGAGAGATGGTCATACCGACATATACCATAACACAATCATTACAATTCGTCGCAATCAACGTACACGTTGTTTATTAAAACTAAAATATTATAATAATGTTTTATTGTAATATTATTAATATATTTAATTTATTTATTATTTTTAGCATAAGCCATAAAAATTTTTTAAATTTGTTAATTTTTTTGTAAAATTTTTCTAGTTTTTGACTATATTTTTTTTCTACTAATGATTTTATATTGTTTAAAATATTAATTTTATTATTTATTTTTGTATAATTTATATATTGTGATAGTATTATATCCATTTGTATGGGCAATAATTTTAATTATTTCAATTTCTTTATTTAGAGAACATTATCATATTTTATTTAAATTATGTATTGCTCTATATAATAATGCATTAAAAATAGCCATCTTTTGTGACCATGGATGAAATTAATTATAGTTAATTATTGAGTTTTGAAAAAGATTTACAAAATATTTTCTGATTTTATTTTATTTTTATGTCTAAAAAATTAAAATGAAAAATTTTTCAGAGCGATGAACTGACTGTTTTTGAGATATTTGCGATTTTCCAAAAAAATTATGATCAGGTAAAATGTGCGAAATTTTTCCAAAATTTCGACATATCGATATATATACAGTATATCGATTTATAACAATATAACAAGTATACACTTGACTACAACGAGACATGTACTAACGAGTCGGGATTTTCCGCTAGTGACCGGTACATTCCGGTGGTAAGCTAGGGGAGACGCACACACAAGCACGCATACAAATGCGTTTAATAGGATAGTACTGTGGACAGAAGCCCAAAAAAAATGACTAATGGACTGTAAAGAGACAAGATACCCAAGGTAATGGTGATAAGGAGAGATTAAGTATTGATGATAAATAAATCATTATTTACTACAATATTACTGTAATTCAGTCTGACAATTTGTAAAAAGTAGATTCGGTGCATTTTAAAACCGGAATGAAAATCAAGTAAAATTTAAAGTTATTGAAATATATACATTTTCTGTTAAGAATGTCATAATATTCATATTGATTACACTTATCTACCTTTCTCAGCTTAGATTTAGTTATAACGAAGCAAAGAAAGTTAAATAAATGTACTTAATAAAAACAAATTAATTTATTAAAGGTGATTTCGTTATAAAGTTAAAAAAAAAACAAACCTAAAAATGATCTTAAAATTTTAATTACTAAAATTATATTATAGATTCAACGTTAATGTTCTATTTTTTTAGAAGTATTTCTGTCCCATTTGTCAATAAAATAACCAAAAATATTTTTATCTAATTAAATGTATCATTAAAAGTTATTTACGATTAAATTGAACAACTTAATAATTGATACAATGCTTAAATTGGATGCTCATTTTTATGGTAACTGACCGTCTGGTATAAAACTTTCCATGCAGTAGATAATGAGTTATTTTAGGTTTATACCTAACGTTTAGACAATGATACTGATTTATAGGTAGGTCTAGTTAACATCACTGGATCACCTAAAGTTTCTGTGCATCTATCTTTATCTACAGACAATTTTCGCTTCTAATTTTTTTTTTCTAAGAGTTAAAACTAAATGTTTATTGATAAGTGAAAAATTTCTATATGAAAAGATGGTGAAATAATCTATAAACTTTCTAACAGGATCGTTTTGAGTTAGAGGTAATATTGGATATGTACTCATTGAAATTGAATTTACTGAGAGTGGTTAATTTTTTTTTGGAAATCACTTAATTTTTTTTTTGTTGTAATAATACTGATCCTATTCGAGGCCTATTTTTTTTTTCTAGCTAAATATATTTAAAGAAAATTGTCATCTTATAATATGAAATATAATTTCATACTATTGAAAATAGGTAAAAAAAAAACCATACGCACATCATGCATACAAATGTGCACACGCACACAAACAAAATACACAGATACAGATACTCGCATGTAATGTTAACTTGATTGCCTTGCTTTGATAAAATGCGATATTAAAATGGTAAACTATTGTTTTAGCCTTCACCGATTTATTTATTACAAGATGTATATTTAATACAAAGTCATTTCATATTGGTAAATAGGTTAATTTTTATAACTGAGCATAAATAATTAGTTACTCTAAAGAATGTACTTCATTGATTGTGTTACTTGATGTCATAACTTAGTAAACTTCACGCAACTCTTTGAGTTTATGTTAATTTAATTCAGTTAATTATTTCGATGTAAGTCAATAACGGTTTGTAATCCACTGTTAATCTTGCTAATGCTCCAACTTTTGCTGTACTTCCAGTATCATGAATATATTGTGAAAGTTGATCAGTTGTAGTTTTAATTCATCAACAAAAAGATATAAGAGATACTAATAAAGCAATCGGTAATAACTATATTTATATTAGAATAATTTATTAATTACTTCCTGGATCCCTTCCAATTATAATCAATAATTTCTTTAAATTACTGGAAAAATCATCTTCTATTATTATTTGCATGTTTGATATCGTTCGCTCGTCAAAATTATGTTAAGATATTTTGAGCTGTCTGAATATATATTTTTCAGTATTTTATTGATATATTGCTTCTATTTTTAACTAAATAATACACTCTTTTATTTCGAATTCTGATCTTTTAATAAATTTCAGTCTTTTTGTCGATCTTCTTGTCACATTGATTATAATGAAACAGTTTTGTTTCGTATTAATAATTCTTTGTATTAGATAATAATGTTTTATTTTTGGTATTTAAGTTTCATGTATATAAAGGATCTTCTATGGAGTATTTTTGTATTTCAGGGTTTGTATATGTATATGCGCGCGCGTCTGTTTGCGTGTAAATTGATTATAAGTTTATGTCATTTTTTAATTAGATATTTTATCTGTTCTAGACGTTATTTGTTATTTTTGAAATTAAGTAATTAGGACTTTTCTGCTAAACCTACCGGTCCGATTACTTCATTTCTGTCTCCTCGAATTCAACCTCATACATTAATACATTATACTGTTAATACATTTCTCTCTTTTTAGTTCTATAATGTGTTGTTGACTAATGCAGCAGTTCCAGAAGTTCAAGCTTAAAAGATCTCAAAATTGTTGTTTATATTACATTCTTTCTTAGATTTGAAAGGCATAGTGAGTTAAAACTAATTATTCCTTACCACCAAACAATAACTTCAAGTAGATAATTTGTTGCAAGTGCCTTCTGGTCGTCAACAGTTAATAATCTATTGATATAAATTACATGATGGCAAGCAAGGTTTTGGTATTTCATTCAAGGTTTTTCTTGGAGATCTGTCAAAATGAATATTTTATCTAATAAATCTTGATTTTACCGTAAATAGATAACTCAGTTTGTTGTGATGTTGGTTAGATGTGAGTATCTGTGTATTTTGTGTGTGTGCGCGTGTGTGTATGTGTTTGTGTGTGTGCGCGCGCGCGCGCTCGCATGGTTTTTTTCTTATGCTTCTTCACTAAAATGAAATCGTGGTTACCCTTTCACTTATTGTAATTTTGTATCTCCATATATGAACAAGATTGGTTGAAATGTTTATTTTTGGTATTTAAGTTTCATGTACATAAAGGATCTTCTATGGAGTATTTTTGTATTTCAGGGTTTGTATATGTATATGCGCGCGCGTCTGTTTGCGTGTAAATGTTTTATGAAATGGTAGTAATTAAATTAAGAGCGCCTTATAATCCTAACTTTGCCTTTGTTGTATAGGTTTTCTCTTTGATGAAGATAAAAACAAAATTCAGTTTAATTTTCTACTATTATAGCTAACCAATTCCCGCCAAAATTGTGACTTTCTTTGTTTTTATTTCAATTCTATTTTACTTAAAATCGTAAATATTTTATTCTGCTTACATTGTGAAACTTATTTTCAAGTTCTGTTCTGTTTTTTCTTAACCTGCCTTTTAAAATTAATCTATAGGTTGCTATTTTTTCTCAAGTTCCGATGCTTTCTCTGAAACCAGATTAATCTTCATCTAGTAGTATACTGTCTGCTTTTTATTAAATTATTTAAGTTCGTAAGTTTGAAGCTGAGATTTAAACTTATACAACCAAAGTTATCACACTGTCTATTCCTGATTTCTGTAAAGAAATCAGGAATTTCACGAATAGGACACTACAATAGAAATCACTAATAGGATACGTGTGACAGGTATAGACAGGACAGGGTTATAGATACATGTGTAAATAGGTTACATATTAACTAATGTAGTTCTTAATCTTGTGTTTTTCTTTTTTCACATTTATGTATCTTCATTCGGGTTATAGCGTTACGAATAAACAGTAAGGATTTTTATTAAACAAAACAAACAGCAATTTCTATAATTTGTTTTAATTTTTTGAAAATTTCAATTTTTTTAGGTAATCAAAAAGAATTTGTTGCAAAATGTGTCTCAGACACATTACTGATTTCTGTAAAGTAATCAGGAATGTGGCAAAATGAATGCTGCTATTAAAATCTAAGGCTGTTTCTTCGTTGTAAAAGTTTTGCATACACTCCTAATATGTACGGCTATTAGTGTTACTTCTCGCAGATAATATATATTGAAATAATTCAGAAGTTAATCGCTAATGCCTACTGTTTTAATTTTCTAGAGAATTATCAAATTCAGATTTTATAATCTTGAAATAAGTCATCATAAATTTCTTTCACATTTTCTTGCACCTCTTTAGATAAATTTTCCATTCTATGAAGATCCTTCGACTAGCTACCTCATTTTTTTTTACCTCTAGTAATATAATTTACAAAATAATAAATCTGAACAACTCATATAACATATTAACTCATTTTCCCTAAAATTCCTGGTACTTTTCTATGCTGCTTTTAATTTCGGATTCTTGGAATTTTTTTCCTTTCTATACCGCTTTGTATTTCCTTTATTCTGTTATTCTTTCTACTTTGCACTTTCCATTAATTCTATTTTCTAATACTGATACAATTTTCTTTGGTCACACTATCTTTCGCCTTTTTGTAATTGTTGTGTTCATTTAATTTTTTAAACGTGTTTTTCATCATACAACAAGACAAACAAAACAAAACAGGTTATATATTAATTAATGTAATAACGCGTTATAGCGTTATGAATAAAAAGTAAGGATTTTTACAAAAAAAATAAATAAATAGCAATTTCTGTAATTTGTTTTAATTTTTTTAGGTAATCAAAAAGAGTCGGCCTCCGTGTGGTAGCGTCTCGGTCTTTCATCCGAAGTCCCGGGTTCGAATCCCGGTCAGGCATGGCATTTTTCACACACGCTACAATTCATTCATCTTATCCTCTGAAGATATACGGTGGTTCCGGAGGTTAAAAAAAGAAAAAAAAAAGAAAAAGTAATCAAAAATAATTTATTTGCAAAATGTTTCAAATATATAAATCTTGAAATTCAAATCGAGATAAATTTGGAACTACATTGTTACAAAATTATTACTTTATGGTGGTGTGTTTGAAATTTTTTCCCATCATTTTAAATCAAACTGTTTTTTTAAATAGGAAGGTGGACATATGATGTATGATTTTATTGTAATATTTTACGAGAAAAGGGATGGCGTAAAATATTTCTCAATAAATTCCTTCGTTTTGGATTTATACGCAATAAAAATTGCGAAAACGGAAAAGTTTGGTAAAACCCCCGGTAGTAACATTTTTATTTCGTATTACCTTCAAAATTACTTCAATAACAAACTTTAAACAGTTCGTATAGTAATAAATGACCTAAACACTGGTAAGAACAGAATTCACAATAATAAATAACTAATAATTTGTAACACTACTAAGAATTAAATTACTAGATTAACTAATATTATTCACTTTTGTTAGCACGATATTTAATTTTAATATTTAGTTAAATGTTTTCGGTCCTAAATTACTTAATACAATTAATTTTGGAAAAAATTTAAACAATTTAAAAAACAATTATTACAGATTTAGAATAGTAAATTTGCGGTTACTTTACATAAATCCAGTTTGGTTTATGTTACAACAAAACAAGTTAATAGTTTTTTAGTTCAACATTCAAGTGCAGTTTTTGACTGTCTCTAAATTAATTACGTTTTAAATTAATTTGAATTTTTAATTTTAAATAATTTTTAGTGGTTCATATATTTGTTCTCTATTGCAGATATTATTATTATATTCGTTAATTCATTTAGTTAGAGAACCTGTAAAGAAATCACTGACCAAGACAGTGCAACGATTTGAAGAACTGGTACTGTAAGAAATCGTCCACGCACCCGAAGGTCAAAAACTGACATTGATGCAAAATAACTGGTGATTTTTCTTTAATGAATCGTTGACTAAAACCAAATACATCAGTTATGGTCCCGTAAATAAAATTTAGGAATTAGATTAAAGTATCTTAGGTCTCTCTTTCTGTGTACTTATCAATACCGGGATTGATTTGCAATGAGTTTCCAAAGTATTTTCTCTTCAGCCGTTCTCTGCAATTGTTCCTAGCTTCAGAAATTTATATCATCCAAGATTATCTTATGTATTCTACTCTACCCCTTTCTTTGTTTTCTTTAGTTTTCCATTTAGTCATCTCCTAATAATCTCTTAATAAAATATTTAATGCTGTTAACAAAACACATGTGTTTGAAAGACAAGTAACTACCATTATAGATAGGAACTGAATAGTTAATAAAATAAAATTATGAAGATATTTTTAGCCAACCTCAAGAAAGAAAGTTTTCAATTCATGTTACAACATATCAATCTAATTTTTAAAATAACGGGAAACTACTTCTTTCCTGATAAGTTTCATCTTTAGATCTATTCTAGTACAATTACCTAGATTTATAAATTGTACTAAAAAGTACGGAAGTATATTTGAATTTTTTTATTGAATAAAAAATGCCATTTCTGGCCGGGAGTATAACCCAAGACTATTTGGATAAAAAATTGAATTTCACCTCTTCGCCACGGGACCTGCAAAAATGTTTATTCTCAAGAAAGGCTCTATCCTTCTCCTTTTGAGGAATAATCTGTGCATCATGTCGAGTTACCTACAACTATTTTGGAATTTAACATATACGAGTATCACATGTTTGTTACAAGAAAATCATAAATTATTTTTTAATTCAACCTGACGTATCTTTCGCATTGTTTACACTTATTTTGCTAATTTGCCTTAAAAAATTAATAAATTTATTAATACTTGATAAAGTCTCTCTTTATCTGTTTAGCCTCCGGAACTACCGTAAGGTATTACTTCAGAGGATGAATGAGGATGATGTGTATGAATGTGAATGAAGTGTAGTCTTGTAGACTTGATAAAGTCTAGTTATTAAAAATTTCACTCTCCTAAATTATATAATTTTTCTTTCAAATGTATTATTAATAATTAGGAAAAAGTAGATTTTGGAAATTTAGCCAGAAATTGTTATTGTTTGGGTCATTATTTCCGACAAGAGACTGTTGGAAGTGTTTGCTATTGGTTGCAATTTTAAGGAAATATAGAAAATAAAAGCTACTATATTGCATTTTACCTCGTTTTATTATTACTGCAATTTTTCCGTTTTTGCAAATTTGATTGCTTATAACTCAAAAACTAAGAAATTTTTCTTGAAAATGTTAAGCCATTTTTTTTCCAGTAATGTTTTACATTAAAATCTTGTATCATATTCCTACTTAAAAAAAGGTTTCATTTAAAGAATCCGTAGTATTTTTACCTCGGTAATATTACCTCCGAATATCATTCAGTTTTTTATATATGAAGCCGTTTCCGTACTTTAATATAACTCGGTATACATAATTCAGAAGATATGCAGCAGTCTTTTGATAATTGTGAATAAAGTAAAAATATTGATTTTATAAATGTAGGGAAGGATGTTTTATATTTTTGTATTTAATGGCTTTTTTAACTCTATAAAAATATTTAATAATATAAATTGGCTTAAAATCTTGATTTCAACTTCACACATGAATTTGTACGTTTTTTACAAATATCTTTCACAAATGGTTTAAATTTTTAGTTAAATAAAATGATTTATTCTTGTCAAGAATATCAGCAATATTTTTATTAGTATAAGCAATAATAATATTGCTATATAGCTATGTAGCTACATTGCTATTCTTATTGCTATATAGCAATATTTAAATGCTAGAAATACGATATTTTAAATCTCTACTCATATAAAATTAAATAAATTTTGTATAAAAGATTATTTAAAACGCTAGAACAAAAATAAATTTTAAAAAAAGACACTTCAAAAAATTACAAATTTAGATAATAAAAAGAGAAATTAAGAATTTATCCAAAAAGAAAAACATAGTCTTCAAAATTTTTGAAAATCAACCCTAATTAATTGTAAATTTTTAAATAGTCTGAGGTGAAGTATCGTAATCAACTGTGATGGATGAGAACAGAAATTTGTTTTTGTAAACTTATACCCCTACAACTTAAAGTTTTCAAGATTTTCATCTTATTAAAATTATTTATATTTTATAAGAATTAATATTAACGTTACTTAGATGTAAAGAAATAAAAGATCCCACAAAGTGTAGTTAGAATAGTTTCTTAACAACTATTATATATCACGTAATAATCAAAGAAAAGATGATAGATGCTTTTATATCTATTTGAATCAATAGTGTTTCTCCACTACAGTCATTTTAAATTATACTATACATTAGCTGCTCTACATTAAACAAGACTATTATTATAATTTGGTTACAACCCGGTTGAAAATTTATGTGATGTAAAGTAGAAAAAAGTTATATTTTTTTTTTATTCTGCTTTATTTTTACCAAAAATAAAATATTTATTTTAAAAATTATAATAAATTTTTGTCTATAATGTAAATAAACTACTAGTTCACTCTAATAATTATTAAATAAAATACAAGATTAAACATGAATGAATTACATTATATATATTAATATATATATATATATATATATATATATATATATATATATATACATATGATATATATTTTAATATGTAGATGTAAATGTTTTTTTAATGAAATAAATTTTTTGATACTAATCTATGAAGACAATTTTTTTGATATTTGTGTATGAATTTATTGTAAATACAAAACGCTGTATTAATATACATGAAATAAAATTTAACTCATTTACCTTAATGTTATTAAGCATCAAGGAGAATTGTATGTATCAAATTTTTTTAAAGGAAAAATAAAACTATTAGAAAATCATAAAATTAAATAAATTATTGAAAAAAAATTACTTCTTAAATATATATATATATATATATTTACGGTATATTTAAAATAACATACCGTAAGCGATTCATAATCACTGCCCAGTAAAAACCACTATTGAAGATAAACTGATAAAAATGTTTGTATATAGGGTGTATCAAAACTGCACGACAATCTCTTGGAAACGGATTCTATATCTAAAAATAAGAAAAAAGTTTCCAATAAACATATGCCTGAAAACGTTTTGT
>JAAAKQ030515671.1:2832-13923 GCA_010016005.3 Zanna intricata
TTTTTTTTTTTTTTTGTTTAATACTTTTAATTTTGGCTAGTTTAGTTTTAAGCCTCAAATAAAAACAAGAAACTAAATCTAAGTTTTGCTCCATGGAAATTGGGATCAAAAAGTAGATTACTAGTTCCTTCAATTTATCCACACGATAATGCTTATGTAATAAAAGTAAAAAGCATACTTTTATTGAAATAAATAATTTAAATAGATGAAAATATTTATTTAAATAAAGTGTGGTTGATAGGAAACTAAAAAGTGATCTACAAATTTGGTTGAACTTCTATTTCAAAACAAAAGACATCAAGTTTTGACTCGCATAGTTCATTAGTACCTAATTCGGCCACTAGTACTGTTACCAACATTGTTAAAAATACATTAACTTGTACAACGTGCTTGCTGCGTGCTGTGAACACGATTTGCCGTCAGAAACTGCAGTTCAACGAAACTTTCGTAGAGTACTGTAGGAATCCTCCTATTAGTCATTAATCTACTCTAGACATCAAACCTTTGTTGAAACAGGTTGTTATGTTAAACACACAAAATCACCAGAACCCTCACGCGTCCCTGAAGCTGCTGTGGAAAATCTCTGAGAAAGCTTTGCACGTAGTCTGAAGAAATCTACTCGACGTGCGTTACGTGAGACTGGCATTACACAAACGACTGTTTGGCACGTATTACATGAATTATTGCACTTGAAGCCATAAACCTAACTGTGTTTCAATACACTATCGTTGACAACAAAGTTTTTCGGCTGCAATTTTGCATGGAAATGATGAATAGAATTAAAGAAAAGGATACATTTTTAGGTAATTTAATTTTTAGTGATGATAAGCAACGTATCACAGATATGGTATCGTGAACACTCATACCCACCGAAAATGAGATAGCAAAAACTCTCAGGAAACTTAGCTACACATTCGTGATAGCTCAATGTTTTTATTGTTGTAAACAACAATTTTTATTGCTATATAAAATGTTGACAAGGTCGATGGTTTTTTGTGCGCTAAGAAAACAAAGACTGTTACGGTCCATTCTTCAAGGAGAAAATCATAAATGTTATCGTTAGCTGGATATGATTCAAAATATTATAATTCCTCAGTTAGATGATAATGACCAACTTGGACGTCATATTACTATCATCGATACATGGCACCATCTCATTGCCGCCTAAGTCCGAGATTTTCTTGCTCCCAAGTCGGTGGATTGGTCGTGAAGTTCGTATATGGCCACCTCGCTCCTCGGATTTGGCCCCCTACACGTTTTTTGTGAGGCTTAAAAATCGAGTTTATATACCACGTTTGCCTTCTGATCTTGTTAAACTAAGACTTAGATTTAACACCGCAGCTGCAGGGATAACGCCCGACTTGCGGTGTACAGTCTGGAATGAAATTCAAGTGGGATGTGTCACATTATGTACAAATGAACGCTATATCAAATAAGAGCATATCAAAAAAACGTAAAAGGTGGATGAAAAACTTGATATGTTTTTCTACCTCAACTGTATTTGTAAATTATCTCGATAAATTATTATGTGTTATTAAAGTTGTGAAGTCCTTTTTGAATCACGCGTTATTTTATGGTATTATCAAACGCTATAAAATATTTAATTTTATTTATTTATTCATATTAAGCCAATTATTTTTGTACTCGTTAAAAATTAAAATTGGATTATACTACTTCAAGTGTTAGTCTATCATACGAATTTACTTTTAGCTTCGGTATGGAAGCTGATTGTAAATAAACTATTCATAAAATAAATAAAAGAAAAAAATCTTTAAAAATGAAAAAGAAGAAAGTAAACAAATAAATGAAAAATCTTTAAAAACAAAGGTATTAAAGATACCATACTGGTATAAGTAAATAAATCCGATTATTGCTTATACTCGTACCTGGTTAAAATTACCGGAATGAATAAACTCTTCTTTTTTTTGTATTATCTCTAGTAATTGTCTCCTCATTATAATTATCAATAAAAACTTGCATTTTGTCATTAAACCAACGATATTTAGTGGCTTCTTTTTATATAATATATCTTTTTGATTTATTCAGAGTAATAGATGGAAAATAACCTGGGGTTATTTCCATTAATAACATGAAACATCGATATCAGTTTATTTAGTTGAATGGCTTTAGTTGAATAACTGTATATGTATTTGAAAAGAAGTTGATGTAATGATATTTACATAAAACAAACGTGAAAAAACGCAAGTGATATATGTGAGTTAAAAGTATGTAATATGTAGCTTACACGTATTAAAAATAATGTAAAAAATAAAAAATACTAGTTTTATTATATAAAAATACACTCTTATACTGAAAGAAAATGAAAAATGTAAAAAAAATTATTCGACTCCGTCTGAAAAAAATCTGAATTATGCAAAAGGTTTGTCTAGAAACTGGTTTGAAATAATTCTTAATAATTAACTTTGCTTAATAATTAAATTATTTTAATCTCAAAACATTTATATTTTTAGTTATTTTCTTTGTGTGTATTTTTATTCCTTTAAAGCTACATCACATTAAAAGAGGTTGTTAAACATAGATATTCATAGTAGTTTATAAGTTTTTAATTCTATAAATTCCTGTGATTTTGATATTTATTTAGTCTACACCAGGTGTCATAAAATTGAACTTAAAAGTATAATTTTTATTTACGTTAGTTATATATTAGATTAAACTAACGTCAAGATGTAATTTTTTTTTTTTTAATAAACAGTTTCAGCAAAATAAGAAACAGATAGCGACTGAAATAAGCATACTGGGGAAATTAAAGCATTAAAAATTAGTTATCTGAATGGAAGATTAATCAGTTCTGAAAAACTTATCTTCATACGAATATAGCGCATACGATAAAATAATCAAGTTATACATAAAATTAAAACATTATTAAAATATTATATAATACTTATTTAACCGGATTTATATTTCAGTGAACATGAATGGTAGATCAAGAAACTGATTTATAACTTACTTTATTCTTTAATTTCAATAAGATTTGAAGTTTTTGAACAAGAGCTCTATTATACTACTGGTTGCATTTTATATATATATATATATATTTTTTTTTTTTCTTTTCTTTAAACTTTCCGCATAAAGTTTCCAAATTACCTATCTCTTAATTCCATATGTTATTTCAAAATTAAGCTGTAGGTAAAATAAAACGAATACTATACATAATAAAATATTCAGATTTACGTAGATTGAAATTGTAATTCATATATATTTTAACATTAATATTGGTATATAATAAACTATAAAAAACCTAGGCTTGACTAAATGCATTTTTTGATCATGATATATATTGAAAGGTAATTAAACGAATTATTTTTCTATTACAACCTATTACTTTCTAATAAATGTATATATTCATGTTTATACTATATACTTTCCAGATATTAAACCTTACAAAGACATACATTTTCTATTTGAAAAGCTCATTTGAATATTTTCTACCAGCTTTTTTTCCCCTCTCTCTTCTATTCTCCCTTCTTTTTCTCTCATATCTCTTGTACTACGCATTAATAACATACAGGGAATCCTGTCACCCGCAGAAACACATTCATGAGAAATTCATGGCTGTCAAGAATTTATTTTACATATTTCATTCATTTATTCATGATGAAATCCTTGTTGTTGAGACATTTTACTTTTCTTTCACTGATCATCAGTCAAAATGTTTTGCAATCAGTTTTCTCAATGTTAACTCACTTGAATAAGTTATATGACTTTGCATTTTATATATATATATATATATATATAATGGCCCTATATTTAAGAATAACATACAAAGAAGAAGGGAAAATAATAAATTACATTGACTTTATTCCGAAAATCCTTTTTTTAAATTTTTCATCTTTTCTCTTTAACTCTTTTAAATATAAATTTATTTCATTTTATGATAGGTTTATACATAATATGTAAACTACATTAATTTAAATTTATGAATTTAACATTTATCTTTGTTTTCTTTATAAATTAAAAAGATCCTTTTAAGTTTAAAAAAAATAATAAACTATTTTTATGACATTTTATTATAGTTAATTTATTTACAAAGATAAGAACACTCACTTTTATTTGTTTGTCGACTACAATTTACTTCATCTACAAATAAAATTAATGCTGTTTTAATTAGTGATTTACACAAAGTTAATGAAATTAGACAGGAATGAATTAATAAAATAACTAAAGTTTAATGTAAGGAAATTTAGAATTCGGAATTTTGATAGTAGCAAAATTACAATAAATAAAGAATGGACAAATTAAAATATAATAAAAATATAATATAATAATTAATATAATATAAAATATAATAATTATAAAAACAATTTTATCATTTCCAAGAAAATTTAATATAAATATAAAATCTGCTAGTGTAAAATACAAATTTAAAAATATTTTTATGGAATTTACGTAATATTCTGAGTAATGTTCTTAGTAATGTTCTGAGATATTAAAAGGCGGATTTGATAAATTTGAAAAATAATAGTAATTTGGAAGATTAATAAGAACAATGATAAAAATTTAATAAATTGTTAAATTATATCATTCTCAATAACTTGGAGTCAACTCTTTTTTAATATATGTAGCAACGGTAAAAAATCGAGGTTGGTCCTTTATTTTTCAAATAATTTTTATTTTTTGGATAATTTACTCAATTTCATTAAAAAAAATCGGCACTGCACGAATTTTTCAATGCGCACGCCGCCCCTTTAGGTTTAGGCTAGTAGGGCGGAACGGGTAGCCTCCTGGAGGAGGGGCGCATCGGCACTCCACAAGCGGGAAGTCGACGTGCCCCAGGAGGACCTTGCTTGGGCTCCTTTCGAGAAGGGCCCAAGATTGCCCTCGAGAAGGGCAAAAGATAGGTTAAGCTGCTGCCACAACACTCAGGGCTAACTGATGAGATGCCGAAAGGCGGTTCCAGTCGCCCCTGGGAAACGACGGGGAAGATTTAGTCGGTAACGGGTGGGATTAACACCATTTCATGGTCGCTACGGCTCCATGTTCAGTGCCCACTTAACTATATGCTAGGTCAGGATGGCTTGCATCCTGGCTTCGAGCTCGACACACCCTGCGAAGACCCTGCTGCAGCACGTGCGTCAGTGCATTCCTTCCTTAAAAAAAAAATATTAAAAAAAATGCTTATCTATGCAGGTCACGCACGACTGACAATCTAAATCTTAAATTTTATTGCCTAAAAAGCAATATCACAGAGGATTATAAGATAAATATACACTTAGTTAATTATTTCACGTTTTTTAAAGGTTTTTCGTCTTGGATTTTTAAAAAAATTTTTTTTCATTACCTTTATTACGTTTTAAATATGAGTAGGCCTATACCCAACAGTGGGACGTTTATATGTAATGCAAAAAGATACATTAAAATCGAGCCAACCCTTTTAGAGAAACATATCTAATATAGCGCCCCCTGATGGCCTATAACCATAAAAATAATTTAACAAGTTGATCTGAGGCAAACAACCGCATAAGAATCGGTCCAGTAGTTTTTTTTAGGAAAAATGGTAACATACGCCCGCACACACACGCGCGTACACATCCTCATACCCCAAACGCATATACCATTTCCGTTACATTGTGGGTAAAAATATATCATTACACAGTCAAAATCTCAATTTTTTTCCATCTTAAACTGAACGTAACTCACCAACGACTCAACCAGTATTCATCAAATTTTCACACAACTTCAGATGTACCATTACAATATATCTAAACTTGAATGAAATAGATCTCTAACATAAAGTAGTGTATACATATTTTTTATTTGATTTTCCTCTTAATGAAATAAAGTAAAATGCAATAGTTTTATTGTAGGTCAAAATTATTGAAATTATTATAAATTTTCATAACAGAGTTCTTATTTGAGAATACCTATATATCGTAATATTTTGCAATATTAGATTTTAATTCATTAATTCTTAGAATTTTTATTGTAGTATTTAAAAAAAAAAAAAATTTGCGATATAATTTATTTAATTTTTATGTATTTACTAGCAAAAATATTTTTGTGATGAAATAAATAATGCATAAAAGAAATTACAAATTAGGTTTTTAAGAATCTGCGGCATTTTAACCACTACAACGTTTAAAAATTAATTTTTAACAGGTTCAAAAATTTCTTATATATTTTCTTTGAAATTTATAAGTTCTTTCTCATCAGTGTCACAATGTGTTGTTTAAAATATTTAATCCCTTCCTTTCAACGTTCATCATTTTAATAAAAAAAAAGTTTCCTTTTTATATAATAATTTTTATCTATAAAATAACCTAACCCTAGATGCGTTTCCAGGTTAAAAAATAAAATTTTGTTTAATAAATGTTAGAGTTAACCATTAAATGAAGGCTAAAAAAAAAATCCTTATTACAATGGGACAATTTGTAAAAAAGACAGTAGTGCATAAAATATTAGTAATTAAAATAATATTAACATTTATCGTAACTTAAAATAAAAATCATAAACTTTTAATAAAAAATGTGCAGATAGGAAAAGTATGTTACATAGTAATAATATACTACAATAGATATTTGTAAATGATTACAAACTTTTTGTTTATAAAATATTTATTATTTTATACTTTTTGAAAATAATTTTAAAAAAATGGGAAAGATATTCCTCTCACCATAAAAATATTTCTTTTCTTTACAACCAGTAAACGAATTCAGTCTTTTTTTCTTTTGCTAACCAAGCAATCCGTAGGTTTGTGTTACATAAGGTGAAGTTAAAACTAAGTGAGTGGAAACTTACACAAGAGGGGTTAGTAGATGGTTGCTTGGTTAGTAAAACAGAAACGGCGTGACTTGAAGATGGAAAAGAAATCGTGCTGCCAGCACGACTGGGAAATCATCCCTATTTTTGTAAGTAAAAATGTTAGGGTAGAGAAGAAATAGAATAGCAACATATTGAACATCTGGTTATATCTGACAGTTTGTCAGAAAGAGTGAAATGAGCGTTAGGATAGACTTTTATTATTGCTACCATTACTAGATTTTTCCACCTATACGTCATTACTTATATAAAAGCTAGCGTTGAGATTTTTAAAAAGTAACAACAGTAATAAGTATGTCAAAATCTTACAGAAAGTTTGAAGTTTAGAACAATATACGTAAAATCAAAACTAAATATATTGAAACACTATAAAATTTGTTTTTAAAAATTAAATCATTTACGAAGTGAATTACAGACTGTAATTTCTGTCAATAAATAATTATTTTTTAATAATAAAATTTAAACTTTTTGATTCTGATATTTATTGATACTATTAGAAAACCTTTTTACTAAGTAAATGACAAAAAAAAATTAATTTTAAAACTTAAAATTACATGGCGTACTTACAATAGAGGACGTTACGATAAACACAGATCCAAGTAAATGTAGTACTCTTATACGGATTTGAATATTAGATCATGGATACCGATTTTCTTTCGTGATTTGTGTTTCAATTAACCACACGTCTCAAAAGTGGTCGACCAGAGATTGTACAAGATTATATTTCATTTACATTCATACATATCATCATCAATCATCCTCTGAAGTAATACGTTACGGTGGTTCCGGAGACTAAACTGAAAAAGAGAGGTTTATTGAGGTTTTCTGGCCTCCGTGGCAGTGGTAGCGTTTCAAGCTTTCATCTGGAGGTGACCCGAGTTCGAATCCCGATCTGACATGACATTTTCATACACACTACAAATCATTCATCTTATCCTCTGATGTAATACCTAACGGTGGTTCCGGAAATAAAAATGTATATATTGAGTTTAGTTCTAAAAAGTACTGTACAAATAATGCTAAAAAAATAAATCAAAATAAAAAATAAAAATAAATAATGGTAAATAAAGAAATAATGAATAAAGTAAAACATTTACAGTTGTTCTTTTGAAAAATTCTTAATTTTATTTTTTAAATTATAGGCTCTACTGCTATGGTCATTAGGCCAAATGGAAAACTGTAGCGTATGAAAATTGCCATGCCTATTCGGAATTCGAACCCAGGACCTCCGGATGAAGTACAAGGCACTACCTTGGCGATACGGAGATCCGCATCAAATTTTTAATCTCAGATAGTTTTTTTACATAATCAATAAACAGATTTAATGTACTCGTCCATTGTCACTCGACAAATGTCCAGTCCATATTCAGTTTCTACCTATACACCATATAACAAATTTCTTATGGTTTTAATTTTTCCTTTATTTCATTTAGGTTTTATGCGAGTAAACTGTTGTCTTTTTTATCCATCTTCATGGATAAAAATCACAAGCTTCTTTGATAGCATTGAACTAGTGCATCGTGACGTCTACTTTTTATATATAAATTGAAAAATTGAAAAAATTATTGACTTCAATTCTGCATGCCACAAAATACACTGAGATTTTCTTTAAAAATTAGTAAAATGACGTTCTTATACGCCTGTTAAATTACATATACACATTTTTGGTGCATTTCATTTAAACTTATTTCATTAGAACGTGAGATACGATCCTCCAATTCTTTAATAAGGTGGGCAGTTTGGCAGTTGCAAAAATATTAGTTTTTATTAACGTCAAATTTTATACAATTAATTCAACAATCTTCCATCAAAAATATCAGGTTAGAGTAAAAGTCCTTTTATTACTCTTTAATTTATTTCTTATATCTATGTGATTCTATTTTTTATAAAAACATTTTTTTTAAAGTATATAAAATTTTATTTTCTAATAACTTCTGATTTTTTTTTCATATATATAATTTTTTTATTGCTACTATTGAATTATTTTTTTGTGAATTTACTTTTTATAATCAGAGGTTAGTATAATAAATAAATATATTTAAATTTTTAAAAAAATCTTTAACTAGGAGGTGAAATCTGGATTCAAACTGATGTACCTTCCCCTGTAACATCCAAATATTTCATTAATTTAAATTTTATTTGGCTATAACTGTGGAACTAATGAAAATAAGTACCACTTATGAGAAAAACTCCCAGTGAGGGATATTACTGCAGTTAGGAAAGTCTAAAATCCATTTTTTTTTTTTTTTAGATTTTGGGCTGTTTTGGACACTATTGGTTCAATCGGTTGGAACCAAAAAAAGAGGTGCACAATTAAATGTTACAACAATTAAAAAGTATATCAGATATTTCAACATTCTACAGCTAATCGTTTTGCGTGATGCGTATATACGAACAGACGTCATGACGAAACGATTCAAATTGGATTCAGAGATTTCAAAATGGATATTTCCGTTAAAATCTGAAAAACGAAATTTTTCGATGTTACAATACTTCCTTGTACTCGTACAAAGAAGTATAAAATTTTTTTTTTTTTTTTTAATTGTATTTTAAATGTAAATTAATTACGCAAGTTATCTCTATTGTATTTAAAATATAAAAATCTTAATTTTTTGGTAGCCCTTACTCTTTAGTATTTGCTGAAAAAAAAAAAATTACGCAATCATTTTCGACTCCTTCCTACTTGACTGGTGTGGCCTTCAAAGCTATGTAGTTCACTGCCGAATTTTTTATTATTGTTAGATTTTATTTAATTCTCACTGTAATTATATTTGTAATAGTCCGAATAATATAAATAGTTTATTTTGTTAAGCTACATTTCCATTTCTTGTTGACGTGTTTTTTGGATAATATATTATGTTTTTACGAAAAAGTAAATAAAAAAATTGTTTGTTTTAAAGTTTTTCTAATATTCTATTTTTATGTAAAATGATATGACACAAATAGAAGCACTTTTATCAAGAAAATCTATCAGTGGGAAGTGAAAATTGTATTTTTTCAAATAAATTGTATGTGATTTACAATATTAATAATAGATCTATTCGTATTTGAATTTATCGCAATCCACACAACATACGTTTTGTATAAATAAGCATGCATGGGATATATCAGTTCGATATCCTGTCATTTTGGGTTTATAGTGTGTATTGCCTATGTGCAAACAAGAATATACACATTTCTGTACACATTAAAGGATGATGTGAGTGTCTTTTGGGACAAATATGTACGTAATAGGAAACATCATGATTTGCTATTGGCCTTACCGATCGAAACCCAAGGACCCATTCAGTTTCAGTTACCTAGGGATAGACTACAATAGTACAATAGTCAGTAAACAGTATTGTCTTGTTTTATAATTATCAAAGTAGATTACAGACAGGCTATATTGAAATAGTTATAATATTTATTATGATTTTTTTTTTATTTAGATTTTGATTTTGATACAAATTACCTGTATATTAAATAAATAAAGCCAATTAACTTAACGATTAATGTAACGTGTACAAGTTATCAAATATATAATTATGGTTTATACTCTTAAAGTACCTATAAATACAAAATATTCTTTAAAATATAGTTTTGTTTTTAGGGATTTTGTTACTGTGTGGGAAAAATTTAAGAGAAATTTATTTCTAAAGAAGTGATTCCTTGATGCCTAAAAAAAAATTTAACAGGTTTAAAAATATTGAAAAATGAAGTATGAGTTTTATGAAATTAATTAAAAAAATTCCTTTTTATTTTGAATCTTGATTGTAATATAAACCCCAGTTCTACTTTGATTTTTATAGCTTTTATGTAATGGAGAAAAATACAAAAAAAACAATTCATAAAGATTTAGAGGTAGAGCAAAAAAAAAGAATAAGTATTTTTTAGAAGTGGGGAAAAATTTTTTCGACAACTTTTTCTAAAAAAAAAATCATATGGTAATGTTAATAAACTTTTTTAAGTACAGTTTTCTCTAAATCTTACATCCCCTTCAATAAACGCTAAAAATAAGAAAAAAAATTTCAAAAAACTTTTTCCTTTAGGTTCAGGGGCTGTCAATTTAACAAATTTAGACATATCTTGATAGCTCTATATACGAAGTATAAACTTCAAAGAATATCTTAAAAAAATTTAATCTGAAGGGTAATACGGCGAAGGAACAAAAAAATATGATTACATTTTTTAACATGTAGGGGGGTTAGAAAAAGAATTTTGGATAATTTATATATGCACTAGAGGTAAACAACTTTATATATAACAGTATATAATGTTATATATATATAATAAAGTTGTTTATTACTGTTAAGATATATATATATATATATATAT
>JAAAKQ030515671.1:14023-65552 GCA_010016005.3 Zanna intricata
ATATAACAGTATATAATGTTATATATATATAATAAAGTTGTTTATTACTGTTAAGATATATATATATATATATATATCTTAATGGAATCAATGAACTGGTTGGACCATAAAACGTAAAAACTTACCAAATACCCGAAACACTATTAGAAGGTGACACTGTGCTTCGTTTCTCACATTTTTATTTTATGTTTTGTGGTTATGTAACTAGAGGCAGATGCAAACAGTCGCGTTACACATACAGTAACAATGGCATTCGCTGTTTTGGGAGAGCTGTCGCTTCACCTTCCACCATTGCACACTTTAAAAAATTTTAATTCCAACATATTCGAAATATTTTTTAGATATTTATCTAAAGAGTATTTGCTGACATTAAAAAAGATAGCCAGATTAAAAAAAAAATTTTAATCCATTTTAAATCTTTAAATTTGAAATCTCAAAAAATCCTTTCTTAGCGTACACTTACACCGTAAAAAGAATGTGTATACTAATTTCCATTTATCTGTCTTCAATAGTTTGTTTTCTGGGCGTTGATTATGAATCACTCAGGACATGATTTTTATATAAAAATATTTGTGTTTGAATATTTGTGTATATTTATACATAACATATCCTGCGAACAAAACAAAAAATTACCAATATTTTCGACAAAAACACCTCTTATTTGTGAATATTCACATTAGAGTCTATTTGTCTTTAACATGGATATGGGAAACTGATAATTTTTACACACTTGCCATACGCAGTTTATGAAGAAACTTTTTATCATCTTTTCTTGATGTAATTCTCTTCAATTTTTGTTTCAGGATTAAATTTTTCCCCGTCTAATAAGTTCCAAGACCAGTTGCTTGATTATAGTTTTAGCTGATGTCATGCTAATTTTGCAGCCAGTGCAGATTCAATAAATTTAATTCAAACTTTCTTTTAGAAAGAAAATATTACGGCTGCTTAATTAAGCATGTAATGTAGTAATGACTTCACTGTATTATCAGTGTTTGATGTTTCACTACAAATCTCTCTGATCGATAATTTTTTTGAATGGACGGTCGAGATTCCTTCTAATTTAATGGAAATTCTTCATTCCTTTAAGAAAAATTTTATCATCCCGTTATAATATGACACTATGAAACTAAGTAATTGCCATAACTTAACTGTTGAAATTTCCTGAAAAAAAAAACAACAAATCTTTTCCTAACTTTGAGAGCTAACAGACTTCAAATTTACGTTTTTGAATTACTATGTCTATTTTGTACTGTATTTAAAATAAACTAAATTAAAAAAAATCTATTACAATAAATTTTTTTTCAAACAATTAAAAGTCTGAGCTAAGCTTCATCATTACACCTCTTTAAAGATTAACGTCCGGTAATCTATGTTGTGTTCTATGTTCCACTGATCTTTGAATTGTCAAACTCAAATTTTCAAAGTCAATCGATTTTCATGAATTTCTTAAAAAATGGTAATCTTTAATTGTGGACGCTGAAATGTGCAGTATCGGGAAATTAATCCAAAAACGGAGTTTGTTTTATTTGTTATTCTTATAGGTTTTTGTTCAAATTGATTGAAACTCCTGACAGTAATACTAATAATAATAATAATACATCATATCACAAGCTTAATACGATTTATAATTAAATTTTTTTATCATTTGTTTTGATGTAATTAATTTTAAAAACAAATTTTTCTTCTTCATTGTATATTATAGATAGGTTATTGAACAATGGGTTATTCTGCATGAAAGTTTTATTAACAAATAATTAAAACTTAAAAAATATATCTTATCTTTAACTGTTTTTTAGTATTCTTCTTTTTATTAATGACATTTACATTCTTTTTCATTTTAAAAAGAAATAATCTTGTAGGATAAATAAGTAACAGTGTTACTTTTTCCAAACATTGTTTCAAAAAGATGGAAACTGACAAATAAAAATATCATTTTGTTTTTAAAAACATTCAATGTTGGCAGCTGTTTGATGTGTGCTATGTATTTTAAACTGGGTTGGAGTAGTTTACCAGGAAAAGAACGGGAGGGTGAAGTAGGATTATAAAGAGGGTGTTTACTGGTGGAAGAAACTGGAGAGATATAGGGTATTACTGGGTGTCAACTGGAAGAGGTACGTAAGTACAGTAATAGAAGACAGACAGCGTATTGACATTTCTTAACTCAACAAGAATTGCCAACTGATAGGGAATAGAAACAGAATAAAATGTAATAATTTTTAAATAAGTAACAAAGGAACGAAAATAGCTAAGTGCGCACACTTATTAGTTTTGTTTTAAAAACGGTAAAAAAAAAGTTTTCAAAACTTTCAGTTTTCTTTACTATTATAAATACTAGAATAAATCTTAATGTAAAACAGTAATATTACTCTTGTGTTAACATTTTTAAAGTATTTTTCCATTTCTTGTAGAAGTTTAATTGTATTAATTTAATGGTAAAATATTATATAATGTTGGAAGTAAAGTTTAAAAAAAAACTATTTTAAGACAAGATAAATTTTTATTGGAGGAAGAACAAATTATTAGATAATTCTTCCCGTGATGTTCATAGTTATATATTTTAATGATATTGAACAAAGGAGAAGATACAATATGGGAAGGTAAATTTAAGGTATAAGGCCAAAAGCAGTGCATTACACATACATGCATACCTATATACGTTTTTTTTGGTCTAGATAAATTATTTGGTCCCTAAAACGGAAAATTTGCAAAAATCACGATACCACATTTTTGACATAATCACTATGCTTTCTACGCTTTCCCCCTTTAATTCTATTCTAGTTGTATTCGCCGGGAAATTAGGATGTAAGAATAAAATACGTACTACGCGTATGACGGTTAAAATTGTAATGATCTCCTTCTGAGAATTACTATATAAAAATATTGGCGCGAAATGTTTTTATTTAATTAATTACTACTGATCTTCGAAAATTATTGTTATTTTATTGTATTATTATTCAAGTTACGTAATTCAACTTATTGAAATGAGCATACAAGGTTTCTTCTACTTACTTTTAAAAAAATACATCCTATTTCAATAACCATTTTATGAAGAATTGCTTATAAATTGATTACTTTTAATGAAGAAACGTTTTAATAGGGTAAAAAATAAGAATAATTAAATTTAATAATTTTTTGTTGGATATCTTAATGATTTTTATTGCATATTTTACGCTGTGGTAAAATATATATATTTTATATCTAGAAATATATTTATATTTGAAAGTGGCAGATTTATATTTTATTTCTAAAATATAAAATGACGTAAATATTATATTTTGTACATTAATATAAATAATATATATTTTGTAAAGATAATATTTTATAGAATTATGTACACCTTGTGTCAATCTGATAGGTGATTAAAAAAAAAAAGTGTCAACCTTTCTTTAAAATAGGCTGATATTTTTTAAGCCTTTCAGAAAAGGAATGTAGAAAAAAATTTCTTACTTAATATCACGTTCCTCTTACAGTAAATAAAGAATTCATCAATGTTTTCCATTACAGATTCTATCACACACACGCGCATATGCTTATAAAAACTCACACTCAAAACAATTAATTTTTTTTAAATATAATATTTTGTTAACATATAATTGAACACTTGCGATTATAATAATGAAAAACAATTATCTCTGTAATTTCTGTACAACTTACGATATTTTTGAGATGTAGGGAAATTGTGAAAGAATGGGATAAATCGATTTATTTAAATTTCAATAATATAAATTTATTATTTTTTATAACAAAAAAGTTTAACTTAAATTACAGTTCATTATTTAATCTTGTCTAATAAAAATAGGGAATATTGTTTATGAAGCAGTACAGTAAATTGTTCACCAAGTACAAACACGCTGTGTTTGTTCAAAAAACAATTTATGCAACCGCTATTATTTAGACAGGAATTGGAGTTCTCTTTTATCGTCTTATAATGTGCTATTGTGTACAAAATGTATTTAAGAAATATTAACGATTCTGTTCAATTACGATAACAGTTACAGTCATCTACGACACATATTCTAAGTTTTTGAGATTTGTGGTAATAAATTACATATATCTTCCAAGTAGATAAACATGTCAACATTTCGAATGCCAATGCCTTTTTGGTTACTATAACTCAAGATTAATGTTTAATTTACTTTAATGCGAATTTAGACAATTTAAACTAAACTAACTGCGTAATGTATCGATATATTTGCAATAGTAATGTTATACATTATACAATTCTCTAGGCCGATGTTACACTCAGCTGATAAATATTAAAATCTTAATAATAAAGTAATTAATTTGCTTGTTTAACAGAGAAAGTAAATTTAACAGTGAAAGTGAATATTTTATAGTCAATTTAATTTTTAACGAAACCAGCTTGTTATGCAGGAATTTCTAAGTCCAGATAGTATCGTAAACGTTCATGGAAGATATGCAACAAAACTTTACTCGAATGTGAGATCAAACGAATAAGTTCTATAACTCTCGCCACGCAGTGTACAGTCTTTTTATGTATGGGTATGAACACTAAGGTAGCCCAGTCATCAGGCCATTTGCCGGTTAACCATATTCGTACATGTATTTACAGATCTGCTGCATAATTGTAACACCAAATTCATCCTTTGCTTTGATAATTTCTGCTGTGATGCTTTCAGGTCTGGTGACTTGTTGTCTTTCAGTTTCTTTATTGCTTTCCGCACCTCCTCTTTAAGAATTTCTGGTTCTCTCGGGCAGTCTCTGTGACCTCTGCGTAGACATCACGATAAAGGTTGTTGCAGTACTCAATCCATCTTCCTCCAATTTCCCGATAGTCTGCAAGAGGTTTACCATATGCGTCTTCTATAACCTGAGATATTGGTTTTGAGGTGTTCCATTCCCGTGCAGCTTCTCAATTATATTGCAGGTTTCTGGGATGTATTAACTTTGGTCATGAAACGATCTTCAAATTTTAGCTGACAATCTCCGGTAATGTACTGAAGATTGACAAGTGGTGCCTTTCACTTTTCTTCGTTCCCTTACTAGTTGGACAGTTTCATTGAAGAACCAGTTCCACTTGCTTCTAGGTTACCTACTTCCTTAGCTATCTCCTTTAGCTTCAAAAAGCGTGTTTTTAAATACTTTACGTTTTTAAAAAGGTGCTTTTTAACCCTGAAATATGTTTCACTAAACTTGGCTTTTAGTTTGTGAAGATTGGCTTTTGGATCTAAAAAGACTAATTTTCTAATTTATTAGATTGACATGAAACTTGATTTTAAAAAACAGACATATTAGTTAATGGTCGGTCCTACAGTCTACGTCGAGATAGTATACAGTTACAGTAATGTATTAATGTAAGAATGAGAATATGAATGTAGTGATTAAAGCAGATATGTGTTCTTCATTTTTTTTTTAGGAAAAAAATGAATTGTAAACAGAATCGTACAACAGATTTAACTACTTAGTCAATTTACCGAACAAAGTCTAAATGACAATAACTTTAAAACAACAATGACTAATTTAAATATATATAAATATGGAAGAGGGGGGGAGAGAGACAGAGAGAGAGAGAGAGAGAGAAAGAGAAAAAATAAATTGCCTGATTGGATATGCTTTAACTCAGCAGCAATACTTCTCTCACTGATAACTTTTTCCGTTAAAGCATAATCAATTTGGCAGTAGTGTTTCTAACTACACAAACTGTTTACAGTCTTAAAGTTTCTTATTGTATTTCGCAACTGTCAATACCATTCTAATTTTAATGCCGATAGAATTAGTATTGTTTAAAAACTTGTCTAGAGAATAACTTTTTTTTTTGTTAAATGAGATCTATTAATATTTAATTGTAAATCGGAAAAAGTATTTGATGAAATATAATCAGGTTCATTTCTACGTTTTGAATTAATTATTATAGTATGTTATTTTAATTGAAAAAACAATATTTAGTTCAAAAATCGTTTAAAAAAGTTTACTTAAAATCTACCCCTCAATTTTTAAACTTCTTCATTAGTAGACATTAGGAAAAACGTTTACATTAAGAAATATTATTTCTTACGCTTACGAAATACTGTAAAACGAGTATTTACAAGAGTAAAAAAAAAAAAAAAGAAGAAATACAACGTACAAAAACTTATTTTTTCTGACAATACATAAAGAAGCAAAACATTTTTAATTTACAGTATTATCATTTCATACTAATGAAATACTGCCCACTACAACTTATTTCAATCTTCTTTTTAGAGAAAGCATGAATCTTAAACCATCTAAGATATTTTCCCTTCCTCGGTAAAAAAAAAAAAAAAAGGAGAAAATAACTGATTAATTTTTTTATCATTGAAAACTTTCACAAAAAAGAACTTTTAATAAACTCCAAACTCAAAAAGATCCCCTAAAGATATCGATTGGTTCCCTAACTTCAAACAACAATGAAGTTTCTGAGCAGGTTTTTTTAAGTTTATTGCTAATGAAATTAATTTTAAATAATAAGTATATTTGAGGAATTACTATTTATTTTATATGCATTTAACATTTTTTTAAATCCTGTAAAATTTGTTTTAATTTTGTTTTTAACTTCATATCTTTTTTTTTATTATTTATTTCTTTATAATTGATAAATAAATTTGCTTAGCAACCGAAATAATCTTGATTGCAGTTTGTGTAAACAGTTATTGATGACACTTTTATTTAATTATAATAATTATGTTTAAATATATGATCTAAATATTGTTTTGTTAGTTAATTTATATATTGTACTTCAAAAATTATTCTTATTTATATGGAGTGAAAGTATATCATTAAATAAGACTCAAAATGGGGACACGGAAAACCTATTAAAATTATAATTTGAATCTTTAAAAGGATTAATGATATTTAATTTAAATCAGAAATAGGCAAGTTAAAAATAAATTAAAATAAAAAATTTTAACTTGCTCTCAAAAAAAAAAAAAAAAAAAAATGTTATATATGTAGCGAAGGAGGGAGAATAGAAACAGAGAAAGAAACTTTTGTAAGAGTGAGGTAAAGAATACACAACCGTCTTCAGATATATTGCCACTCAACCGTCCAATATTGACATGTTCCCCTTACTTCAAACCCTTGGCCATGTGCTAAAATTCGTGAAACCATCGAACATCACGTAGGTTTTTTACCTTTATATTTTTTTCTTTATTTTACGTCTGATGAAAGCTACATTCCGCTTTTTATATTTATTAGTGTCTTTTTTGCCTTAAAAATATACATTTATATTACGAGAAAAAAGAGTATGTATTATTTATATCCAATATTTAGTATCTGGTTAGTTTTGGTTATTTTAGATATATATTAACATGATAGTTATAATTTTATAATTATTTGACTTTACACAAATAATTCTAATCCAAAGGATTACTACGTAGGAAAAAGAATAATGTTAAATAATCTAGATTATTGCAATATATATTCGTAATTTTAAGATAAATTTTACTTTTACTTACTCTAATATTAATGTAATGAAAATCCCGTTAGTACGAATTGTCTCTTTAGTTTTCATTAATTACAAAGGTAACTGGCAATAACAGGAAACTATTTAATAGAATAAACTGAAACTGCCTGACGTTCAAGTTGTCAACCCTGACATAAAAAGTACGACTTGTTCAAAAAAAAATTTCCATTATTATAACTCGTTTATCATTGAAGCACAACATGGTGTGATAAGATATTTATTTTTTTATGGTGTAAAAACCGACCGAAATTCATTCGAAGATGTTAAAACAACATGGTAAATAAATATTTAATTAAATATAAATTTAATTATTAAATATAAATTTTTAATCGGAGAGAAAATATAACCGGAGCGTAAGACCGGTGGAAGTTTTGATTGACCCCCTTTGCAAAATCACATTGTTCTTATTCGCAATGACAGAATAATAAGTTTAAAAAACTGCTGAAGTTATAGAATTAGATTTGAGGCTTTCCATTCTATTATAAGCTAATCGTAAATATGTTCGAGTGGGTTCCGAGACGGTTGATACAAAATCTCAAAGATAGATGAATTTACATTTGTATAGTACTTAACCGTTTTTATGAAGGTAAGGCTTGAAAGAGGTTGGGGTGAGATTGTCTTCTGGACGGTTCAGTGGCTTTCAGGTCATGTACCGTTCGATGAGTACCTAAGAAAAATGGGTAGGCAGACGACCGCAGACTGTCAATATTGTGGGCAGATTGATAGTGTCGGGACACTTTTCTAGGGCGCCTTACATAGCCAGTATTTTCAAGGGAGAGTACTTGCCTGAAGATATAATGAGAACCATGATCGCTTCTAAAGATGGGTGGAACCGTTGTAATAGATGATTCATTGAGATTCGTTTGATGAAAATGAAGGAAGAGTCTAAGCATGTCGGTGGAAGGAGAGTCTTCGGGGGATGGACGGAGAGGGTCCAACCGGATCGTCTCCGCTGCGTGCCTCCAGGGGACGCTGGAAAGCGTTAATTGAAGACAGTACAGGTGATCCCGCAGACACTTGCGGGTATGATAGTATGCCTTAGGGTAGTTCCATCTCCAGGTAGTGTGAGGGGGGGAGCGTTTTTAGTGGGTCTCTGCTTGACCGGAAACCCCACACACCCCGCAGTGTGGGCTGCTGGGCGTCTGATTGCAGATTTTCCTTCCTCCTACGTAAAAAAAAGATCCTATAATAATTTGTAAACAAAACTATGATTCATCCTTTTAAGCTTGACACAAAACATCAGAGTATTAAATAGGAAAATCTTAGTTCATACACTTGGAGAAAATTTTAAAATCTACACCTCATCCGGAAAAGTGATGCCAATGGTATCTTAGAAATATATAAAAGCTATTTATTGCATTTATTTGGAAGAAAAACTTACAATTAATTTGAACACTATTGTTCCATGTTAGAAAATGGAAATTTAACTCGCTAAAAAGTGATTCTCTTTCTCTTTCAAGAGTGATCAAGATTCTCAAGAGTGATCATGATTCTCTTTCAAAAGGCGTTAACGGTTCAAAAGAAATAGGAAGGTATTCAAATTTTAGGATGGGAAATATTACAACATGCATCAAGCTCGTATCATCGGGTTTTTTTTTTGGTCACTCTTTTTTTGTTCGAACTCTCAAAGAGTTCTTACTACCACCAAATTTAGCGAAAATGAGCAAGAATCTAATACAATAATGGCTCGGACACTGAGGTGAGCAATTCTTTAATACTGGAATAAAGTAGCTTACAGAAAGATGGTATAAGTCCCTAAATGTAGCCGACAAATTTTCTTGTTATTTGTCTCTTTAATTATTGAGCAATCTTCCTACGTATACCTCTTCATATAAAACAACGTACATTTGTTCTAAAGAATGTTAGGAGATTGGAAGAATGAAATGTAGTTAGTTAAAAGGATATCCCGTATTTAATATTATTACTTATTTTTGGTTCAAAATGTTTTGCATTCCTACACATCCTTCATACACACCCAGAATTCCATCTTCGAATTTATTAACGTGTGTATTTTGGATTTCATAGTTAGTTTATTTCTTTGAGCCGGTTAAAATCGGGTTTTATCTGTTAATACGCGTCTGAAAAGGAAATATTCTTTTAATACTTAAAACATCTTTACTCTAGTAATCTCAGTGGAGAATATTAATTTCCTGGTAAGTTATCAACAGATTTCCAGCTAAAAAAGCATAAAAATTACCTTGGTTTTATTGTTTTTCTGTACATCTGTTTAAATATAAAAAAATTATTATTAAATATTAAAATTAATTATTCTACCTTTAATGAAATAATAATTTTTATTGATTAATGACATGAAATTCTACGAAGAATTTCTTTATTTTTTATTAAAATTGCATGGTTTTGAAGTATCAAATATATATTAGATTTATTAATTGTTAATTATATTTGCGGTAAACAAAATATAAGCTGAATTTTATCAATAAAAAGTTTTTCTACAAGATATAAAAGAAAGGTTATATTACAAGAACAGTGTAAATAAAAAATTAACATTTTAAAATTAAAAAATTGAAAAAATAGGTTTAAATATTTTTTGTTAAGTTTTATAAAGGAACAATACGTATATATATTATTTAATAACAGTGGGACACGACGTAATGTCATTATTTTTAGGGACTATTTTCGTTATTAAATATAAGAGTCAAAAATAAAATGCTAATTCCTACCTGTAAGTACAAAGATGAGTCCAAGGAACATTAATAAATTTCAGAATTTTACAATCAAATAAAATATAAAAATAAATACTGTTATCAATCGCACAAAGAATAACTAATCAAAGTACAGAACACGTGTAAGTTGGGAAACGAGATGAAAAATTTTGACAGTGTACAAACCCTAAGTTAGCTGATTCATCTCAAATATCTGAGAACTTCTTATTTAATCTTAAATGTTTTAGAACCTCACGTCCTCGCTGTTATCCAGGAGGTTAACCGCGAGCCAGTTTACATGTTTGTTTAGTCTCATTTTGTATCTTGTACCGAATAACCGTATCTCTTCTTGAACAGTTGGCAATCCTAGATAATCGTATATTTCACAAACCATGTGCATTGTTTTCGCAAACCAAGGCGGCGATTCTGTTATATTTCTCAGAAGGGATCATTCAACGACTTTGATGTTACTCTCACTTGTGTCCCGTAGCTGGATTCCGTAGGTCCAAATCGGTTTCAGGACCGCTGAGTGCAGCAGTTGCTTTTTAGGTAATGATAGTTTATTTATGGTTCCAGTAAATTAGAACAGATTGTAAATTGAACACTGCGTCAAAAAAATGTTTACTTATAGTATAGTTATTTTTAATTAAATTTGGAAATATGGTTAATGTAGGAAAAATTGTATTTTAATTCGTAAAGAAAGAATAAAAATACGTTATGGTAAAGAAAGAGGAAATGTTGAATTAATAATGTAACAGGATATTACTATAATTTTGAGAATATTATTTTAATGATCAAATTATAAATTATGTATACATATACAAAGTGAGGCAAGGTTGCAGGATCCTACGAAAGTAATTTCATGAGAAATTAAGGTAAGATATGTGTTATTACTCCAATATTCTGCACTAGATTCTTTAATAGAATGTATATGTATATATTTAAAAGAGATGAAAAAGGTCATTAAAGATTTTTTTTTTAATATTTTTTCCTTTAGTTTAGTACTGTATGAAAGAAAAATATTTTAAAGGTAGATATCCTTGAAATCTGTTAGATGAAAGAAATTTTTATTGAAAACTTTTAAGAAAAGAATAGAAGTTAGTTGAGATTACTTGAAAAGGAGTTCATTTTAATCTGATTGTAGCAGTGAGTTTAAAGAAAGAGTCGAAATGAAATAAATAACCACATAATTAATATTTTTAGTGATGAGATAAAAAATACATGAATTTTAACTGTCCAAAAACTAGTAAAATGATTCAACAAAAATATTAAGGTTAATAAACTAAAGGGTGTTTGCAAACGGTTATTGAAATAAATTACTGTTGAACTAATTCACCACAGAAGTTTACGAAGAAGCTTGAAAGAAAGTGAAATTGGAAATTTTTAGCATATGAAAAATCTTATGCCTGATTGGATTCAAACCCGGGATCTCCGCTTGAAAATCTGAGACTATACCACTCAGAAAAAAATTTTTTTTACGATTTTAGAGTGTTTTTTTCCTTTTATTTAATTTAAATAATGGTAATTTGAAGATATTAAAAGCATTTTTATAGTCACATTGACCAGTATCAATAATAATAAATATGGCTATTTAATTATAAATAAAATTTGACGTATCTTACCTTAATTTTTCATGCTAGTACTTTCGCGGGATCCCGAAATATTATTCTACTTAGAATAAGATACTGTATATTAATTATACTATATAATATAATAATTATATTATTCTTATAATTAAAATAAAGCTATGCTGTTAGAATATTTGAATTTTTTATGATTATTAATTATAGCGCTTTTTTTAAAGTTTATTCATTTCAAAATTAGGATCAAATAAAAAAATAATAATTAAATGATAGAGTTTTGAAATAATTATTTTTCAATTAATATAAGTTTTATTATTATTTGTTGTAATTGTTTTCAAATTAAAAATTTATTTTATGTAATAATAAATCTATTAAATATTTTATTAATACGAAATACCATAAAATATTAATGTATGAAGTAGTTGCTTCGCTTAATATTTAATGAAGAATTAACATTAGCTCAAATCTTTATTATGTATTAATAATTGTTAATAACTCTATTTTTAATTACATAATGTTTAAAGTAACTGTAGAAAAAAGTATAGATTATAATTTTATTTTCCAAGTTAAAGGTTTTCATAGTTGCTTTTAATTAAAAATGCAAACTACTGTTGAACTATATTAAACTTTTTAATTATAAGTGAAACCCTGACTCTAATTTTGCATTATCCAACCTGGTAAATTTTTCATTAAAATTTATTGATCTGATTTTTACGTCGTTTATTTAAAAATTGTATAATGAGTATCCATTTTGTTAAATCTTATTCGCTTTTATAAATACTGATGTAAGTTATTTTCTTTGAATATTGCGCTTATAACTTAATTATTATTTTTTTTGTTAATAGTTTTTAATATATGATCGACGAAATTGTTAAGGCTTCTAGGTGATAAATAGTTCAGCTTCAAGCTGAACTATTATCTTATTTAGACCAAACAAAATAGGTATATATGCATGTCTCACTGCTTTTAGCCTTGTATCTCAGGATTGACCAAATCAGTTTTCTTCAAATTTGGCTCAGATATTTCTATATATTCGGCATTGATCATATTTATTTTTTCCAAATCCGTAAAGGGAGTGGGGAGAGATCGTGAAAAAAATCAATATCTATTTCGCTGCTGTAAAATATTCTTTAAGAATTATGTGAAAGTTTATACTTCATTTATAGAGCTCTCAGGAAGTTAATAATTTTTTTTTTTTTAATTAGATACTCAAGACCTAAAATGCAGAAAAGTTTTTTGTGAATTTTATATGCCTTATCTCTAAAAAATATATATTGTGATTTTCGGTTAACTCTTTTAATTTTTATTATAAAAAAAAGTGTTTTATTTATCTTAATCAAATAAAGGACTATTATAATTATAGTAGTTTTGATACCCAACTATATTACAGTAGTTATATATTCATCACTTTCTTAATTATTTTAAACAATTTGCTTTTATTTATTTTATTAAAAATCACTTCTTTATAAAAGAACTGTAATTCTGAATTTACAGTTCTCAACAATCAACAATCAGTCAATTTATATTAGTTCTTACATCAATAAGATTCCCCCCCAGTGTAAGGAATCTTCTAAAATTAATTTTTTTTTTTTAATTTTTGAAATTTGGGAATTTTGTGATTAAATCATACTATGGTAATAAAATGACTTGACCAGTGTAACCAAGAAAGTCATGCGATAAGATGACTTTTTCTTTTAGTTAAGATATATATATATATATTGAAGTAAAACTTGAACTTAATTTAAATTTAAAAAAATTAAAAATAAAAAGCTGTTGAATTGGAATTTTTTTCTTTTTGAGTAATTTTAAAAGTAGAAAAATATTATTTTTTAAATATGCAAAATAAGAAACATCAAATTAAATATACATAAATTGAAAATCATTGAAAATAATTTAATAATTGTTCTAAAAGTTCATTTAAATGAAGAATTTCATATAATTTATATTTTTTAAAATTAGAAAGGTATAAATTAAATTTAATTGCCGTTATAAAAATTTCTATTAATATTTATAGTAAATAACTTAATTGAGTAATGTTTTGGTTGACAAGATTCCATGATTCTATTTTACGATTTCAGCGTTGAGAATTTAAAAAATCTTTTTCTTGGTTACCGATTCCGTTATACTCTTTTAAATTTTTATATCGCAAGATATCTGAAAATTGCATCATACGATATAGAATATAACGTTGGTGTTCTTTGACATTTACTCGCCCCTGTTTCTGTATTATTATATACTTGTTCTGAATATCAAAATTCATTCTTTGTTAGATATACGTGCTATTTTTTTTTGAAAATGTTGCTAAGCATATTTCATAACAATTTGCATTGCTTGGTTTATTATTCAGCTGTTCAACCATGTTAAAACTATTTTTTATTTTTTATTTGATATTGAAAGTTATAAAATTTTATTTTTTTTGTTTATTATTTATAATAACAAGGGAAAAAAATCCGTTATGGCGGAAAACAAAGATAGAATGTCGAAGTGTATGAAAATTAAATACTAATACTTATAAATAAACCCCTTTATTATGGTTAATGATTAGCTGATTACTAAAGCATCAGTATTATGTTTATTATATTTTTATTAGTAGTTTTTATTGTTAGTCCTTAGCTAGCCTAGAATTAATTATGATAACATTTATAATTAAAATATTACACTTCCAAACAATATGTTTGATATTAGAGTGGATCAAAAATATATAAATAAATAAGGTAGAATGAATAAATTGGAATTTATTTTGTTAAATTTTTTCTAGTAAACCTAATTATATTCTGTATTAAATTGTTAAATTAGGAAAATATCAATAAAAATATAACGGCGCTGAAGCAAAGTAAAAAATTACATATGGTCCGATAAGCCGTTTTAAAAAAATAAAATCTAAATTCTATTTTTTACTTCAGATATTTTTGGTTGATTTATATCTTCTATGAATTGTGGAATTTTATAAAAAAACTTATTTAAAAATTCAACTTTGTATTTTTCCCTTTATTTCAGTAAATCAGTTAAAAATATCTCAAAACTTTTTCAGATAAAAAAATAGAATACCATTTACTATAAAAGAATATTAATATTATTTTAAAGCTATGAAAGCCGTCATGTAATATTCCAGTAATAACCCTCTATTTCCAAGAGTTTTTTCCAGAAAATAATCTTTTTTCTTCTGAGGGTTTAGATTATGCAATCAATAAATAAAATTATATTTAGAATTGGAATATTTTTTCAATATTACTAAAATTATAATTTTAAAGATTGTTTTTTATTGGTTTTCCAATCTAAACCGCATTTTTAAATTTATAATGTGAAAAATTATGTCAGAAAAGATGTTGCTGTATTAGTAATGAGAAAAATATTTACTTCCCAAATGAAATCCAGTGTCTGTAACGGACTGTACTTTTAAATTAATAGTGGTTAGAATAAAAGAGCCTTGTTTAAAGTTAAAAGAAGTTGAACAAAAATAATTATTCCAAATAAGTCTTCGTAATGTTGCCTAGGACCAACCTGGAACTCTCTTTGGAAATTTAAATTTCTTAGGACTACTAGTTTGGGAGATATAGTGATTGGATTGTATTTAAAGTGTTTGTATGTACTGGGGATAAAGCACATATGTACATTGTTTTTTTTTTTTTCAGGAAAACATTTTAAATAATTAAAATATGCTTAAATTTTACTTGTGGAAAAAATTTTAACAGTCAAAACATTTCTCTTCAAGATTATTTGAACTAAATTAAAATTTAATAAAATTTATTTAAGTTTTATTTATTTAAAAATATTTAAAATAAATCTTTTTTATTTTCAATTTAAAATTACAAAATCAATAAAAACGAATTCGGAATTATAAAATTATATAATTAAAAAATATGCGTAAAGTTGTTTGATAAAATATTCATTAACTGCTTGAGTATGGTTTTTATTGTCTTTTCCGATACTAAATGAAAATATCACACACTTACAGTCACTGCTTATCTTGTTGCTCATTAAATTCATTTATTTCCTAACGTCTCTCATTCTTTCATATATTTTATTACACTTTTTATTTAAACCGAACCCAAACTGCTACAGTAATAATCGAATAACATAAGAAAGAAGCGGTAATACAAAAGGGAGTCCGACAAGGATGTTCCCTATCCTCGTTACTTTTCAATCTTTACATAAAACTAGCAGTTAATGAAGTTAAAGAACAATTTAGATCCGGAGTAACAACACAAGGCGAAAAGATAAAGATGCTACGATTTGCTGATGATATAGTAATTCTAGCAAAGAATAAAAAAGATTTAAAAGAAACATTGAATTGCATGGATGAAGTCCAACACAAAAACTACTACATGAAAATAAAAAGGAACAAAACGAAAATAGTGAAATGTAGTAGAAATATATAAATGGACGACTGAATATAAAAACAGGAAGAGGAATGATACGGAGGTGGAAAACTTTTCTTATTTGGGAAGTAGAATTACTAAAGATGGACGAAGCCGGAGTGATACAAAATGCCGAATAGTACAGGCGAAACGAGGTTTTAGTCATAAAAATAATTTTCTTACATCAAAACTTAATTTAAACGTCAGGGAAACATTTCTGAAATGTATGTTTGGATCGTAGCTTTATATGGAAGTAAAACGTAGATGATCCAAGTACCTGAGAAGAAATTATGAGAAGCTTTTGAAAAGTGGTGCTATAGGAGAATTTTAAAAGTCAGATGGGTGGATAAAGTGACTAATGAACAGGTTTTGTGGCAAATCGATGAAAAAGAAGCATTTAGAAAAATATAGTTAAAAGAAGAGACAGACTTATAGACCACATATTAAGGCATTCTGGAATAGTCCCTTTGATATTGGAGGGACAGGTAGATGGGAAATATTGTACTGGCAGACAAGGTTTGGAATATGTAAAAAAAATTGTTAGAGATATAGAATGTAGGGTAAAACAAATTATTAGAAATATAGTATGTAGGAAGTATACCGAAATGAATCGAGTGATACTAGATTGGGAATCTTGGAGGGCTGCATAATACCAATCAACGACTGAAGAAAAAAAAGAAAATGGTTCAAACATTTAAAAACATTAATAAAAATAGAAATTTAAAAAATGAAATACAACTTTTTGTTTCAGAAAGATTTTTAATATTTTCTTTAGCAATAGCTAAAGACTTTGATAATTAAATCTAAATAGTAGAATGAATTAATGAGATGAATCTGTGTAAACGAATATAAATTTTTATGTAAAAATTTTGTAGTATATGTAATTTATGTAAATTTTAACTCAGTTTTAGTTCAGTATTTTTTATTTGTATTTAGTATAATAAAAATGTTAATAGATGAGTATAAATTAAGTTTTTATTAATGATGATTCGCTACTCATGTACAACCAGTAAAATTTACTTTGAGTAGATTACTCAAGGAAGTAGATTATAATATTTTGTAACCCTCTCAGAAATAAAGTTTTCCTACTAATTTACTAAAATATAATTGCGTATCACAATAAAGTTGTGCGATTTTGTTTGGCAGTTCAGTTGACAGTCGCACATTTTCGCGCGCGCGTGTACACACGCACACATTTATATGTAATCACTATAAGCGTTAATGTTATCTAAAATTGGAGGTGTTACACACTAAGAAGAAAAATAGAGCATGTCTGGCTGAGAGATATTTATCGTAAGGAGGGTTAGTGAATGTTCCTAGTAGAAGGGGGTTGTGACAGTTAAAGAGAGAGAGAGGATAATGGGAAAATGTTGGTGGTATATTATGGAAAGGGGTAATCTCAGGGGACATGTCGCCATTTTGTTCCAGCTTTGTCAACTTATGAAACACAACCGCAAACATTAGGCCTAACACTTTTCGCCTCGTTTCCTGTTATTGTAAAGCTTAACTAGCATTGGCTTCTGTACACTTTTTCCCTTTAAAAACGAATAAAACATTTCTTTTTAATCTTTATAAACAAAAATTGTATTTGATTAATCCTATTTTTTTTTCTTTTTTTTTTGTAGTAAATAAAAAAAGTTATCAGAGAATATTCTACTATATGTTGCATATATTAAAAAATGCAAAATAATATGTAAAAAAAAAGAGATTTTTATTTCAGTAAAATAGTTTAGAAAAATGGTTTCTTTATAATTATTGTCATTATTTTATATATATATATATATATAAGTTTGGAGAAAAATTCTCTGTATCGTAGAATTGTTAGCCAATCCAAATGAAAAAGATAAATAATTGTTATTGTCTGAATATTACATAGTGACGTTGTATGACAGACGCAGATAGTTGTAGAGAAAAATATTATAAATGTCACTATTTTTAGCTTAGTGTCTTCGTTTGGATAAGTGAATAAAACTCAGGTAACGCTGGGCGAATCTAAATGGTACTTTAAAAAACGTTTTATTTCATTTAAATATTAATTTTTTACTTATATTTATCCATAATTACATTTTTGGGTGAGCAGAAAAAGTTCAGCAATATTAATTATGTCTTTTATCCCGATAGGTAATCAGTTTTCGAGATTACTGAATAGGAAATTTTATCTTGCCTTGATTTTTTTAGTAGAGCAAGTGATGTAATGTTTTGTAGAAAGTATCATTATAAGATGTCTTATTTAAGAGTCTAGTATTATATATCTAGTATTTAAGGTATATTTATATTGTTATATTATTAAAGCCTCATTCGTAAATAATTAAAAATATTAATTTTTCTTCATGTTATATTTGTATTGCATATAATTTTAAAACAAAAGGGGTTTTGCTTAACTTTACTGATTCATTCTGACTCCACTACTCGATTTTTGTCAGTTTTGTTTGTACGGGTTTAGTCGTCAATAACATATTTTTTTTTTAATGAAAACTAAAGAACAAATTTATTTTAACTAAATGTCAAAATTTACCTGAACTGAAATTTACTATTTCTGCACTTAAAATATTGGTCTTCTTGAAGAAAAATTGCGTTTGTAGAGATTCCTTGCTTGGGATTGATGAACATCGCATTAGACTGTCTGATGTATTGTAGTACGATAACGGACTTTAGTGAATAAAATATAAACAGATCTGTAAACCAGCCGGCTTCCTTGTCGCGAGTGGTAGCGTCTCGGCCTTTCATCCGGAGGTCCCGGGTTTGAATCCCAATCAGGCATGGCATTTTCACACACGCTACACATCATTCATCTTCATCCTCTGATGCAGTACTTGACTGTGGTTCCGGAGGTAAAAAAAAAAAAAATTAAAAAGATCTGTAAACCAAAATGCTTATATTAGGGTTTTCCTTATACTCTGTGGGAAAGATTTAATTATAATAGTGTGATCCCTAAGAAAAAATCAACTAAATTAAAAGAAAATTAAAATGTTGAACAAGTAAAGTATGACTTATATTAAGTTATCTAAAAAGTTTTTCTTCATTTTAAACCCGGAGTACATATAGCAATAAGATGATGAAGAAAACTGCAAAAAACACTTTGAATTACAGAATTAAGAGTTAGAGCCAAAAAAAAAGATGGTAGGGAGTAAATAAAAAAAAAAATTCTAAAAATATTGTTGTATACGATAAGCTTAACAAATTTGCGTAAGTTACGTTTTCTCTAAATCTAACACCCCCCCCCCCTTCTTAAATAAGAAAATAAAATTTTCAAGAAACGTTTTGTGCATTTTAATTCTTGGGGTCTAAAATTTAAATAAATATGACATTTCTTGATGTGAAATACGAACTTTCAAAAATGTTTGAAAAATCTTTAAACGGAAGGGTAATTTAAATTTTAAGAGATTGGGATTGCTTGTTTGAATTTTTTTTAATAATAAAAAAATAAACCAATTAAAAAGCCGTTTTAGCATATGCAATTAAACAATTATATGCATTGTAAATAGCAAGTTTACTTTAATAAAGTTTTATCCAAAATGCCTCTGATGAAAATTAAATTTATTTATTCGCAATATCTTCCCACTCCTTAACGAATTTTGAATAAAAAAAGGATCAATGTTTTGAAATATTTGACCCAAGTTTGAAGAAAATCGGTTTGACAATCCTGGGATGTAAGCCAAAAGGTAGTATGCTAGCTGAGATATAAAGCATATATACGCACATTCGTACGTTGTTTTTTTTTTTTTTGGTCTAGATGAATCTATTTGTACTCTTAAAAGTAAATACTTGCAAAAATAACCCATACCCCATTTTTAACATTACGAATATAACAAGCGATTCCAAAAAAAAAAAAAAAATTATTCAATAAATTGCAAAAGTAATTTTTAAGTTCTCAATTTAATTTTTACTAGTTTGAAGATGTGTTTTACTGCAACTTTTAAAAATTGAAATTTAAAAAAAATATAAAATTTATTTACTTTTCTTTCCATTGATTTTTTTTAAAGCCAGTATTTTTAATGCTTCTATTTTCCATAAAAAGAGGTAAATTAAAATTTTATTCCATTTTTTAATTTTTTTAATATTTTATTTATAATCACATTAACGATTAAATCATTAGCGACTTAAATTCTATTTATAAGTGTAATTGTACCGGTAAATGAGTAGTATTGAACAGATTCAGGCCAACCCATTGCTGAGAAGTGTAATTAACTGAACCCACTTACCAAAGAGTGGGGGGGGGGGGCAGAGTGGAGGCACAGGAAACCAATATTCAAGATTGGTGTCAGAGATGGAGTGCTGGTGAAGAGGCAGCGTGGACGAGACGCCTGTTTCCAGATTTGAAGAAGTGGCTTGTATGCAAATATGCAAACACCGGCTTCTATTTGTCACAGATACTCACAGGGCACGGCTGCTTTAATTCTTACATCTTTAGATTTCGGCTGAGGAAGTCATCCACCTGTTCTTCTGTGAGGACGAGGTTCTCCACAACACATGTTGTTTCAATGCCTAAGATGGGAGGTACAACGGAGAACTTCAGAGGTACGGCATCTGAATTCTTATACTCTGGGTGATTATATTCTTTCCTGTTGAAAAGTTAGTTGAGAGAATGATAAGAGACAAGGAAACGACTGACAGGTGGCAGAGTTACTGATGCGGTCCTTGGGGATCGTATCAGTAACTGGGTGCGGCATGCCGAGGTGTGCCGTATCGATGATCGATAGAGGATTCCACATAGCCCCCTCTCTGGAGTCAAGAGGATCATAAGGCAAGAAGAAAAAAAAGAGTCCAAATAAGCAGAATATCCATTCCCAAAGATGAATGAGATAAAGATTGAGAACCTAGTTTCACATCCTTGAGTTCCGCTGTAGACACCCACTACAGCAATCCGTCCCTCTCTGGGTTGTACCAAACTTAATTGGAGGTCCGACCCAGAGAGGGGAAAAAAAATTACCAAAGAACACCGGTATCTACGACCTAGCATCCAAATCCGCATAAAAGCAGCTACCTTTACTAGGATTTGATCCTTAGAACACTATACTTCGAAATTAACTGTTTTGCGATGACGAGTTACCACTAACCCGGTGGTATTTTTTTTGTTTGAGAAGAAGTTGTTGATGAAAAAGATGAAGATTTTTTTAACATCAGGTTCTAAAATAATATTTTAAGTAATCAATAAAATTAAATTTTTAACAAAAATGTTTGAAATTTAATATATCCATATAAAGGAGGTGTTTAATTTCATAATTGTTAGTTATATTATGATATTTAAATTATATTATAAAGAAAAACAATCGTTTGTGAAGCAGCTATTTTGTGTGACATCACATTGAATTTTCTGTCATTATATTAAATTACATGAAAATTGGTGTAAAACTACATAACTTCGTTAGATTTATTCTTAAGCTAAAGATCATCCGTTAAATATTGAAGACTTTAGTTGATTAGAATATAAAATACAATAACTATTTTACATTTTTAAATATATTAAATGTTTTTAATACGAAGGATCATAATACAAAATTATAAAACCAAAGTAACATTCTTTTGATATAAAGGACAAATTTATCCCAGTCTATATTATTCAAAAACATAAAATATTCAATGAAAGGATCGGATAATCAAATATAACGGATGTTTGTACATAATGTTATAATATAGGTTTGAAGGGATTCGATAGAGTACGGGTTATTGAGGTCCTTTACATCAATAACTTACACGAACTATTCCATACTAAATTCTGTTTCCTCTACCAGAAAGCGCGGCGTTCGTTCATCTTTTAGTATACCGTACGTAAACCATGGTATTTGATATGCACATACAGATATTGGTCAATATGAAGGAAATACCGTCGTCCTCTACTACTGATCCACCACTGATCCTGTAATTTTTTCCCCTTTTTTTTTACATAGATATTTATGTAAACTTAAACGAAAAGATAAAATTTATTTTCTTTCGTGAACTTGAACTTTTATATTACGTTAAACTGGATTATTATTATTTTTTATTTTATGATCAAAAATTTATTTTCACAGGCGAAATATCGTGATTGAGTATGTTTTTCTACCAATGGTTACGTATTACTTAAATTTAAGTTTCAAATCAAGTGAAGCTTTTATTTCTGGCTTTGCCGAGAGGTTTGGTATCATATAAATTTATATAATACAAATAATAACGCTAAAATGGTTTGTAAATGTCTTTTTAAAACGGATTTTGGCCAAAAATAATGTTCTATATCTGTGATATCTTTCTCCTAATTATTAAAAAAATTAGATCAATTTCGAAGAGTTCTTTCAGGTCTGCATTAATGTACCTTGGTTAAAAGTTTTTTGTGAATTTTATATTCCTTATCTCTAAAAAAATATGTATTGTGATTTTCGGTTAACTCTTTTAATTAAAGTGCCTTGAAAGCTGAAAAGCGTATTGCGTACAATTTTCGTTCTACTGGGTACGACGCAATTTTAATTTGGCGAAATTATTTACTTGTTTTAGATATGGATAAAAACTCCTATAAACTAAATTTTTTAAATATATATTTAGATTATTTTAAAATTAAGCTAGGACATTATTTCTTTTTTCCAAACTTTGATTTTATTTTATTTTTTTTCTTGAAGTTTTAGAGGCATCGACTATATTAGCCATTAGCCCCTTCTACTCAAAAAAAGATAAGGTAAATGCGTTACTTTTAAATCAAGGAAGTTTTCCTTATATGTTCTGTAATTATAATTAAATCTTTGATCTTTGACTTATCAAATTTTGCCACTTTACTTTCTAGGCTTTCCTTTTGACCAGCCTTTCTCGGATTTTTTCTCCATTCGTCTTATAGCCTCTACATCTGATGAGGATGTTTTTGAGGCTTCAGACATATCATAATCCTCTCTTTCAGATGTGAGCGATGCTCTTCTACTAACATCAGACGAGACATTAGGTTGTGAGGGTGGTAAACTTGCCACTCTCGCTATTTCTAGACACTCACTAATAGCCTTCCTTATTTCAGCTTCCAGATCGAAATATGGGGAGGTTGATGTGTTTGCCTTCTCTGTAACAGTTCTTTGGGCTTTTGGAGGCTCTGTAGATGCATATACTGTAGCATGTACGTCCAAAGATTTCTCAACTCTTACTTCTACCTCCATTGGTCTACTACACTCAGTCTTTTTGTGCATTCTTGCCATACTCTCCTTCTCGGAGTAGGAGAGTGTGGCAAATTCATGGCTGACCGTGGAAGCGATGAATTTGGTTTTTTCTGACGCCGTTTTATCTTTGTACACATCACCGCTAGCGTGTTTTCAGTAGCGGGTTTTACTGCTACTTTCTGCTTGTTGATTTCAGTTATTGTATCAACAGTATCTATCGGAGGATAAGATATTTGCTCTCTAACTTTTCCTTCTGTTGCCTCGGTTGAATCTTATTATTAATAATACTTCCAATCAAGGTGGTGAGGCTTGGAGCAAGATCCACTAGTAATTGCTCTACGTCGACTTTAGGCACCGAAGGAGCAGCAGCCATTTTCGCATAAGTAGTCGCAGGTCGAGGCGTTCTGCTACTGACAATTTTTCTCGCTTCTGAGTAACTGATCTTTTGAAGCGTTTTGACCTCTTGAATAGCAGTTTTAGTCTTATAAACGGGACAGTTCCTTGAACGGCAGTTATGACGCCCTTTACAATTAATGCACGTCGGAGGGTCTTTACATGGCTCGCCTTTATGTTTTTTAAGTCCGCACACGCATATGTCTTGTCCCTCACACTTAGCTGCAGTGTGTCCAAAGCGCTGGCAGCTGAAGCATCGCATTGGCTGCGGTATAAAAGCGCGTACATCCACTCGATGTATACCAGCTCGTACTTTCTCTGGTAGTTTTGGTCTTTTAAAGGTCAGCACATGTGAGGCAGAAGGAAGCACCTCACCATTCCGACTCATGGTCAACCTTCGACACTAAATTGCACCTTGACTAGACATTTCCTCCACAATTTCATTCTCCGTACAATTCAGCATATCTTCGCACACAACAACGCCTTTTGACGAGTTAAGGGTACCATACGGCTGCACAGACACTGAGAACTCACCAATTTTCTTAAGAGATAGAATTGTATCTGACTGGCCATCATTTACAGTTTCAACGAGCAGCCCGTTGAATGTCTTTCTAATATCCTTAACAGGACCACCAACACAACTAGTTATAACGTTTTCAATCAAGAATAGGCTTACTTTCTGGAAGCTTTCATTCTTTCTCGTAATCAAAAAATATCTAGGATTGAATTGGTTATTACCAAACAGGGACCTTGTTAATTCTTTACTGATCTTTTCAGTATCTTTTCTCAATTTCCTCTCCTCTTTACCACATTTCCTTTAGGATTGTGGCGAATCAGATGTCTCAAAACGAGGGTGTTTACGTGCACCCTCTGCCACGTGTTGTTCAGATTCCATGAGAATTATCCTTATTGTGGCAAGGCTAGCCGCCGGGATACACCCCCACACCAGGGCTGCTAACCTTGGAGGTCCGTTTCGGTACTCCGGTGGAACTGGCATATGCTCTGTCAGAGAGTGGATGCGCAATCTCTGCACTGACTCCAGGCCCCTACTGGCCGAAGCTTTCAGGGCTCCCACGCACCGGCATACATGGGCACCTTATTACATGCTTGCCATCGCGGGGGGCATGCGGACAGCGCAAGGGTCTCTCTTACATCTGCAATAAAATCGACCCTAACCGCCACATCGCCAGCTTTAAAGACAGCATTAATCCATATCCAATCGTTTACAGTTGAAATGATCTGCAGGTAGCCAAAAAATCCAATCCAACAAATAGTGACCTGCAGGTGGAAATTGGTCAAATCTCTAACACAATCCGAGAAACATACTCGGAACCCTGTTAGCCAGCTATATATGTTGTACGTTTGTATAGCTGTGGTAACAGCTACGTAGATGGTATGTTCCGGACGTTGGGAATATCTACCTCAGAGCTATTTTATTATTTATTTATCTTTAGGTATTTGTATTTTATTCTAATTTGTTTTCTCATCGGAAAACCTGTAAAACAGTAATTTTAGTTGATATGTTTTTACATCTTAGTAGTACTTTTAGTAATATTTCTTTGCATAATTTCATAATTTTAACCTAAAAACTCTACAATTTAAATATAAACTTATAAATAAACAATTATCACTATTATGACAGACCATACGTTGTTTTGATTATATTGGATGTTCGACGGGTTCGTCGTTCGGGTTATATTATGTTCGGATTATGTCGGGTTCTAAATTATAAATATTTAAAGAGAATTATCATAATTAATATATTTTTAATGATTCTGTTTCAAGGTTATAGCCGATTTAAATTGTGTTTGCGTGGCTATTTATTTTAAAAGGATTTTTTGATGACGTGATGATGATTATCGTGGTATCAGTAGGACTGATATTTATATAATATGGTATAAAGTATTAGAAATTAAAGTAGCTTGTGGTTAATGGCGAGTTCATTATGCATGATGCTAATAACTGGGATTATGAAAGGTATCAAACATGTATTGTACGTGTAATTTGATTTATTTCTTTTGCAAGTAAAATTATTTTTTTAAATTTTCTTGACATATATTTTCAGTGTTATTAACATACAAAAATTAGTATTATTATGGACGGTTTTGCTTATATAAAACGATTTCAAAGATTTCATGTACTAGGACTGATTATGGTTTATAATATGACTTGTTTTCTATTATTATTTATTTCACTCTATTGCTTGTATTATTTATGTTATTTAACTATAACTTCTGGTGTACTTTTCTACCATTATTCAGTTAATTTTTTATTGTGTTTTTTCACCTCTTTTTGTAGATAATATTTTTTTCATATATTATTATTTTTGAGTTTTTAATGATGCTTTATTAGTCTAAAAATAGCCTTTACTAACCGGCGGTAATTTTTTCATTTGTAGCTATGTGTGGGATTCATTATTTTATTATGTGTTAGTTACCAATCATTTTCTTTTGAGATCATTCTGACGTCTATATAATAGATTAGGATCTGATTAAATATATTTTAATCTATTTTCTAGGTAGTTGTGTTTAGAAATAATTTGAATTTTTTTTATTTTTGGTTTGTATTTAATACTAGGGATATCGAATAGTTACGTCTTATTCCTTGTTTATTTATTTTTATTTTCTTTTTATATAATTTGGGGTGCAACTTTATATATTTTTTTAAGTCTATCATTAACGTAAACAGTAAGCTTCTAATCTGTAATTGTGTTGGACAGTGAATAAATATGTTTGAATTTAAAAATAAATATTGCATAGTAAATATTTTTTTTAAACAAATTTTTTGTAAATTGAATTAATTTTTATGTAAATTCGATCAGATTTTTCTTACACGTTGTTACGTTCTATGCATTGAGAACGTTGAAGGTTAGACATCGTCATGGTCGGTTCGTTCTTGCTATCCGATTACAAGTCGTATTTGGTTGCAGTAGAGACATCAGGCAGGAGACAGTACTAGACCAGCTGCCCGGAAAGTAGCTTGTAGTATTTCAAACATGTTAGTTGCAACATACAATGTATCACTCATAAGTATAATTATTCATAAGTCTTTTATGTTATTACGCTAGTTTCTTATTCATAAGTGTTAATTTCAATATATTCAAGAAAATTATACTATTCAAGTTTACACTATATTATACTATTATGCCTTCAACGTCATCAACGCATACACTACAGTTGAAAACAATAAATAATCTTTTACCCAAGAGCTGGTCTTTATTCATTTAAAAACGACTACACCACATCAGCTACTATACATAATACATACATATTGGTCCTCCTCATACAACGTCTATTTACAAATTTCCACAACTTTACACACGTTATTCGGGTTATTCCTTCAAATTGTATTATGATTGTCTGATCTATTTATTTTGTAGAAATAAATATTTTGTAGTTTATTTTATAGATATTTAACAACAAAAATTACAATAATAATGCTTTATTGTTAATATTTCGTTTTTAAATATATTTACAAAAAATAATTACAATATAAAATTCGTATTTTTTGTTTTGCTGTATATTTTAAAATATGTAATATATTTCGTTAAACTGTGTTATTAAATAGTTGTTTATATATATATATATGTTTCCGTATCTTATGTGTTTGTACTTATTTGTTTATAATTAAACTATTACACTATTACGTTATTTCAATTTTTTTTCTTTTGTAATCATTAGTTGAATTATATTAGGTGATTTTACTTCTTCAATTTACTTCAACAATTTTCATTTGGATAGACAGATAAAACAAAAATATTCTTCAACTAGAATCCTACTCAAAAGTTTAACTACAAAGATCCGTTAGTACGAATTTATGTGTAAACAGTTTCACTACTTTACCTAAAAAGACAAAAAAATAAGAGTAGCACTCGTAAAATGAATAAGTACAATTTTATCACTTTTTCCCTGTCTTGTTTATGTATTTGAAATTAGTACTGTTGCTAGTACCTCCTTGTCCATCAGGTACCATTATGACAAAAATAGTTGTGTTTTTTTTAAATATTATTGTAAATAAGCATACTCGTATGCTTTTTTTGTGTTGAGAATAATATGTGAATATGAAACGACTCTAAAATTGTTGAATCCAGCAGATTTTTTTTCTAGAAAGGGAAATAATCGCTTTTATTTTTATTTTCTGATATATGATCCCATATATTATTCATAATCTTACTGATATAGAAATAAATAACTTTTGATCAATCTACTTATTAAAAGAAAAGTATTTTTTTAATATTTGTGATATATAGTACGTTATTTTTTACAAGATGGTTAGAAAGTTTAAGGAAACTTTAGTGCATGAAGTGCGCATTTTATTATTGAATCAAAGAAGTATTTAACAAAAATTTAATCAATATTGAGATTCAAATCTATAAATACTTTGAATTATCAAAATTATATTTTCTGAAAATATTTAATTTTCATATTTTTCCATAAATCATGCATAATTTACATAAATCAAGAGTTTATTTTGTGTTATAATATTTACTTAATTTAAGCGTGTAGTAATGACATTTAAACAAAAAGTTAAAGCGTTATAAATAATCCTTTTGTTATGGTTGTACTGTATTTCATTCTACAGTTATTTACATCTGACTGCTACCTTATAAGTTATGTATACTTAGGAATTCTACTTCTAGTAAAGAATACCTTAAATTGCGGTGTTAGTGTCGACACCAACGCTATCTAGCGATCAGGTCGGTCGGTTGAGTTACCTCTACTATTTTATAAACTCAGAAAACTTACCATCCCCGTTTTCCTTTTTAACAGCCCCCGGCTAACTTTTTTAATTAAGCTCCTGCACGAGCCTATTTACAGTTGGCAAAAACGAATCAGGCCAAGTGTGAAAGATAAACTGAAGAAAGAGCCAAGAAACCTTTATTTTAACTCTTACACAAAAAAAAGGTAGAAAAAAGACCGTCAAATTCTACCTATTTTCTTTAATGTATGGCTTTAGAAACTGTAAAGAAGGAAAAAGAATAATGTAAATAATTAGGGAAAACAAAAGAATAGGAATTTAGCTAGATTTCTATACGTAAACTAAATCTTTTATTTTTTTCTTGTGCACCAAGAAAATCTCTTATAAATACAAATAAAAATAAAATTCACCAGATGTAATAACTGTCTTTCTGAACTTTCTACGCAGCTAAAAGCTACAGGTATAAAATATAATTCATCTCCCATTTACGTTTATTCCCGCGGCATTATGAAAAACACCAGCAAAAAACTAATTTTTAAAAAACAGTAATAATAAAAAACCATTTCAATATAGTACTACAATTTTTTTGTTTTGACTAGTTTGATAGTATTTTCAGTTCCTTAAATTTTTTTAATCTTTTAATCTTAATTATAATTATACATTCTATGCCTCAGTAGCTGTTTTATTAATTTTATTCCTCCGTTCTTCTCCTCCTCCTCCTTGTTCTTCCGTATCACAATACCCCTCAAAAAAAATCATTGTAAAAGTGTTAATGATTATGACAAAAACATTATGAAATCAAAAAAATGGTAAATAATACAAACCCTCAATAAAGACTTATTATTTGAAGATATCAAAAAACCAATTATTTGTCCCGAATCCGAGAAACAAAATTGATATTTTTAAAATGACAAACATTTCTAGAATCACATGTTTTATTGTAGTGTGCACAAGTATACACTTTGATGTATACTATTTCTAACAGAAATTTATTAGATTTTTCTAATTTATCTTTGTTTTATTCAATTTCCTATTTTACCTATACCTATTTTACCTATTATACCTATTTTGTTCAGAATTAAATTTTCTATAATTTTTTCAAACGTTTTATTTTTTTTTTAGTACCTACGTAACAAACCTATTGTACGTACATAAAAAATAAGTAACATGACAAAACAAACACTTACATAATATTATGTAACATAAAAGACAGGGGTGAAGTCACTAATTCTGCCCCTTAATTAACGCCCTAAAAACTTCAGTACGACCTCATTTCAACAAGATAGATGAAATTTGAGCAAAATTTTTCACTAGCCGTAAATTGCAACCGAAGCATTTTAGGACATATCTATATATGAAATTTATCCATTATTTTTGCGAGTAGATTAGCTTATGAAAGTCCCGAAAAATCTTCGTGGTACACCCACGAAAAATATTGCGATTTTTATCCGTTAAGGTTTTAGGTTAACCGTTATTATCCGTGAAGGTTTGTGATTTTAATCCGATATATAAATACTGGTACTTTTTTCTGAACATCTTCATCTGGTAAATTAAAAATGTATGTAATTATAAAACAACATTGTGACAAAGAAACTGAATCTAATTTAAAGTGAGTAATGTCGGGAAAGACCTTTTGAATCTTTTTTCTTTTAGCAGTGTAATTTAGGATGAGACTGAGTAAACGTGCGGTTGTTTTTTTTTACTGTTATAAAAACAGAAAGTTTGTTGAATGTTTATAATTTACGCGCTATGTTTTTATCTCTTTTATATATGTATAAATTTACTTTATTTCAAAACTTAAGTCTGTTAATATCAGGTAATATTATATACTCTTTTAAAATGGGTGACGTAAAGAGGTCCTGACATAGTTAAATAAATTATTAATTAACGAAAATTTTACTCTTCTATTTTTACCTTTTAACATGAAATTTACAGTTACATTTATTAATTGTATTTTTAAAATTCTTAAATATCTTTAAAAAAATTTTTCAACTTCTGATTTTCATTTTTATGGAAGAATAATTTGCTTAATTTCAAAGTTTATATTAAAAAAAATTAATAAAAGTTTTTTCTTGCATTAACCCTAATATCATACAACGATGTGTGTTTTATATATATATTAACAATACAGTTGAGTTTAGTTTTAACCATCTAAAAGTAATTTTTCATTAATTTTGTAAAGCCAATAATTCAAAAACATTACACGTGTTATGTTTAGTACAAAATTTACAGTAATATTAATGACATTTTTATTTGAAATATGGATAGGTGTCCGTGTACGTTTAGAAACATCGTACAATGATTAGCGATAAAAAAAAATAATTAGTGATGATAAAAAAATATCCTTAAATTTTATGAGACATAATCATAAAATTTAAGGGAATTCTTATTTTTATGGGGATCTAAACAAAAATGTGTAGGCATAAGGATGATAGGTAATTGTGTCACACAAATATATATTTTAAAAAAAAATAATAAAAGTAATAATAATACAATATTATTATAAATTATACGTTTATGACAAATTTTTGTGTGGTATATTTTTGTGTTATTGTGATGCCAAATTACTGAAAAATTTAGTTAAAGATGATTTTATATTGAGTTTCTACTAATAAAACAAGTGGGCAAAAATTTGGTGCGTCTGAGGAGAAAACAGCTGATTGAAAAAACAAAAATTTACTCGAGTGAAAAAGTTAAAAACCATATGTAAAATTTTTGAAGAGGTCCACAGCATAGTTCCCTATACTCTTAAGCTTTGTGGATGCGTGGCCACGCAATTATTTTAAAAATATTGTAATAAATTGCACAGAGAAATTTATTTCCTGCACATCTGCGCATTAGATTATCACATTTAACTGAACAACACTGTGTAGTATACAGGGAATATTTAGAATTGGATAATAAATGGGAAAATGTGTATCTATTATGCAGGATATAGATAATACTCGTAGTACTGTTTACACAATGTTCACCGATCTGGCATCAAAAAGAACAATTTTGAAGAATTAGCTCTGAAATTTTACAGCGTGATACTATTCATTTAAACTATTACATAAGGTTAGATGATTATTCAAGTAATACAGTTTTATGTAAATATCTAGAATAAGTGATTTAACTATTATTGATGGTCATTAGAATGTAAAAATTAAAATCAACAAACTGAAAACTCAGTATTTGGAACACAAATTCTTTTGGAGTGACACTGTATGAAATTTTATTGGAATGTCAAAATGATATTAATACGTCAGTAATAGCTCAGTTTATTGAACGTTTGTGTACACTTAGAGAGCAGATTATCGGATGAAGAATTAAAAGATTGGCAAGATTTTATAACGAAATATAAATTCAGGAAACAATTTTGATTTCCGAATACGAAATATAACACAGATTTCCAAGAAACTGTTCAGAATTTATGACAAATAAAAACGTTGATATAGATATACGTTAATTTCGTGTATGCATCATTTCTATGTGAGGCCGAGATCATTACAAAATGACCTTAGTATATACATATAATGATGAACAGTTGTTTGATAGTTTTAATTATTGTTTAATGGATCTATTTTATTCTTAAATTATTATTTTTTTATTAAATAGGGAAAAACGTAGATAACGTAGGTTCCGTAGATCATGGTTAAAACTCACAACGTTGTTGCCTTTCTAATAACTATGTTCATACGAATAGAAAGGTAGTAGGAAAATAAATTTGATAAGAGGTAGTATGTTGCGTTCCTATCACTCATAATGTAAGGTTGTATTACTTGTTTAGAAGCAGCACTGGGGAGATTCTCCTTTCCCGCCAATTGTTGTTATCAGCCCTGGATCATACTTTCAGTACCTTGCTTTCGTAAAAATTATTATGATTATAATTTTCATGTATTTCTGTAGTTACAATAAGCTTTTCTTTTTTTTTTTTAAGTTTTTTCATATGAACATCTTTTCAAAATCTAACAATAATAATGTATATTTTAAATTTAAATTACAAATACTTTGATATTGCAACTGATGAGTTCAAACAATTTTTTTTTTTTTTTTTTTGTTCAAACGGCATCTATCATCTACTATTTTGTTTACTTATAACCGTTATCTATTCATAATATTGGATATTTTATATAAAATTTGGTCCAGTCGCGTTGTTCCTACAATCAATTCAGAACAGAACTTTTTTTTTTAATAATTAATTTTTTAATTTTTATTTAATTGTTTTGTAGTAAGGAAAAGAAACAAAAGTGGAGGAATTTGCTTTTAGTTTTTTTTCTTTATCTTGCGGAAAAAAGAATATTTACATTCTTTGTTCGGCAATAATTTTTTAAGGGAATTTGGTTGTAGGGTCGTAAAACTTAGAGTAAATCTGGTTACATCTCGTATAGACCTATAAATCCGTTTAGATACTATGGAGTTGATAAATTACATTAAAGGACCATTTTCACTCTCTACATAAGAATAATTTAGGGAAAGAAAAAAAAAGTTAAAATTTAGTCTCTTTTAAGATTCATAAAATGATGTATATTTTAGAATAACATTTATTATGTCTTCTTTGTTATGTTCTTTTACTCTGAAAATTAAAAAAATTTTTTTGATTAATAATTTAAACAGCAATATAATCCGGTATTGTCATGGTCATGATTGCTTTACTACAAGTGCCTACCCAAAAGCGATAAATATATAATAAAAAATAAAATTTCATTGAAAAATAGGTAGAAATGGAATTCTGAACTAAGTTTAACGTGTTCAATATGAGATATTTCAGTTGAAATTAGAAAGTGCGTATTTCAACACCGTTTGTTTTCAGTTTAAAAAATGATTTTATTTTTACATTTATTTGAAAAGTTAAAGCATGAAAAGCCTCTATTGTGAGCTTAATGTACATAAACATTTTATATTATACAAATTTCTATAAATATTATAATGTCAAATATTAATAATTATAATCAATTCAAATTCTTTCGTAACTGAAAAGTGGTTTCATAATTCGGTAATTGAAAGGGATTCGAATAACTACAATTCACTGAGGTTTTTCGTTTCTAAAAGCGAATTTCTTTATTTAAATTGAAATTCTTTTTTAATTATTGATGAGAGTTGTGTCACATTTTTAGGGTGACAATTCAGTTAGCACAACAAATGAAATTGGATAGATAACATACCGTACGCTGTGTTTACTAGGCTAAACTCTTGATGACACGATTTTGTTTTTTAATAATCCGCACAAACGTTTAGATTATTTACATTATGGTTTAAATATTATATATTTTACCAACTGTTCGTTGTAAGATGCCTTGTAGATGTGAAGATCTATAAATTGTCAAAATTATTGAGTTTTTTACGAAATGAAGCGGAATATTGTCGGAAGAAAAATTGATAATTTCAATAACAACTTAATTTTATTTCATTAAAAGAGAGGTTTGGAATACGTACACTTAAATTATATATTTTGTCAAGTATTGACAAAAATACTTTTTCAAGTATTGTAATGATTATTGTTTGTAGGAGGGTCAAAAGCTTTTGAAATATGAAATCAATCAAAGTTATTACAGAATCCAGAAAATAAATCAAAAACTTCTTTTTAATTTTGTATGATGGAGTTTTGAGAGTTATGTATGTCATTGTGAACATACACATATATATACTCACGCGCGCGTACATAATTAATTAATTAATTTATACACTAATTAATTTATATACTTATTATGCATAATTTTTTGTTTTAAAAAACAAGCTTTTTTTATTTTTTAACACTTTAAATTTGTAACTTTTTACTTCATATAAAAAAAAACCGTACAATAATATTTTTTTTAACACCACACTGCTTTACGTTGACAGTGATTACAGGATTAAAAATTTCCTGTACAAAGAGTTAAATTTTTATAAATTCATCATTTCAACCGTGTATTTTATTAAGTCTAATCCTGAAATCTAGTTATCTGATTTACGTGTACATATACGTGTTTTCTTCTTTTTTTTACAAAAATTTTTCATGATGTATTTTATCTTTTATTCGTTTGTATTTTTATTACTTTATATACTGTATTATACTGTTTTATTACTTTATATACTGTAAATAATTTTTGTTTCTATATTTATATATAACTAATTTTTTTTTTTTTTTTATTAAAAATATAAAAAATAGTGGAAATGAAAATGGATAATAATATGTTTCTAAATATTAGTTTATTTTAATATAATCTGTACGAGAAGAAATTGTAACATTTACTCTTGAACTGCCATAACCACTACGGATTATGGCGACTGTATAAATCAAGTCAGTTCTGAAATCAACATAACCAATCTAAAGAATAAAAAACATCTCATATCAGGGTTACTATTAAAAATAAGGAACTAATTAGATTTTTTTTTGCCTCTTCTTCCCTGATTCGCATAAACATCATACACATCAATCTTATCAGAGTGCGAGTAAAATACACTAAAAATCATCATAAAGGCTATTTGCATTTGATAATATCATTTCTTTCAAAAAATCTCTGGTTGATTTTAAGCTTACCTTACGGAAAAGTATTAGTTAAAATACTATCTTAATACACATAAAAAATTATGTTGCAACATAGAGATGAATTCTTTACATAACATACTAATGTTTAAAAGTTTTTTTTTGTTATTTAGCTATGTAAAATTTATTAACATTAAAAATACATACTACCGCTTGGTAAAATTTTACTTACTTATATTTAATATTATAAAAACTATGTTTTAACTATATTTAAACTATATTTAACTTATAAAAACTTAAAAAATGAAATGATAAAAAAAATCAGCTTTATTTTTCTGTAGTTTTTAAGTTACGACTTTACTTAGCTAGAGAATATTAATGACGCCATACTGAACAACAAACTTCCGCCAGAATTAAAATTATATACATATTTCACGGTGTTATTTAATTTTTAATTATTTGACGTTTCAAATTTTTCCGTTTTATATTAATTTTTCTTTTTAAGCAAACATTTTATTTGTTTACAAACGTTATGAATATTTAAAAAGCCGGTTTAAATATTATGTTAAGATGATAGTGATATTTTTAATTTTTTTAATAGTTTTATTAATAAATGTCTGTTTACATATATTTATATACCAAACCGTACTAAATTAAAAATAGGATAAAAATGCAAAAAGTCAACTACTCGGAGCTCTTTTACAATTTTACTATTAGTTGTTACACAAACTCTAAAAGAAGCTCTGAAGAAATATTTTTCGGTAAATCTTTATTGACAAACTAACAAAAAAAAAATTTCTATTGACCGAGAATGCAAATTAAAATAGAATTCTTTATATACATTTAATTTTATGTTACATTAATTGTATAAGATATACCAACAAAAAAGTAAGTGAAAGTAAATTCAAATATAATTCAACTTTTAATGCGCTGTATCTAAAAAAGCGAATTACAGAAGAAGAAATGTCTTTATAATCACTCATTTCGATGGCTCTCCAATTATAAATAAAAGTAAAGCTGTCTGGTAAGTTGTGGGGTTACTTCAATTTTTTGTTGTCTTGAAAATATAAATTCATTTTTTGTTTCCCACATTAATGCTGAGATTATAGACTATTTCAATCCTAAATTACGTTATTAGAAACATTTTTTCCTATTTATTATTTTTTTTTATTATTATAAAACTACAATTTTATGTAAGAGCTACAAACTTTTTTAAAAAGAGCTTTAAAATAGTCATTTTTAAGTAAGCTTTTTATGCAAGAGCTTTTTTTTGTAAAAAAAAGTCATATTACAAACCCTCAGAAAAATGTTAAAAATTACAGTCATTGCGAGAAGGGATACTTGGACATTATGTAAACGTTTTATACTTGAAGGCAGACCTGCATACGCGTATATGGTAGATCCCTTTTCAATCAAATACATATTTGTTATATCAAATTTTGACTAATATATGTTTTTTTTAAATTTTATCTATATTTACCGTAAAATGTGACACGTGAAACAATTACTTAAAACTGCTGTAAAATTATTTAAATAAATTTACCCTAAATGTCACGTCACTGACCAAATCAGTCTTTAATCTGAATTATCCAGGAACCGAATCCCCAGTTTGCTATTTCATTTTTCATATGCTAAAATATGTTCTTTCCATATTGTATTTAAATTGACATTTAGGGTAATACTTGGACATTATGAAAAAGGTTTTATACTTTTTAAATTCCTAATTTTTGGAAAAATACTCATAACTATATAAACTGCAACGAAATTAAAATTAATTAAAGTTACAAGGTGACTGGATTAAGAAAATGATACGTTAAATTGAATTATTCAATTTACGTTTAAATAAATGTTCATATTTTGGTACAATAGAAAGATAATAGTCAAGAAGATTTATATCATAAAAAAATTGTAATTAAAATAAAGTAATGAATAGTTGTTTCTTTATGATAATATCAAAGGATTTTATAATAATCCTGATCAATTTCATTTAACGTAATAGATATATACATTATAGGACAAGATATCCTTCCTTTATGTATCTATAGAGTATGGGAATGTTGTCAATTGAAACTAGCCTTGTTATATAATGCGCATCAAAGGCGTAGTCCACTATTCATTGACTGCTGTTTGAGAGATTAGGAAATACCTGCTCGTTTGATACCAAAAGCTAGCTATAATAACAATAAGATTGTATCTCATTTCCTATCAAATAATATTACACTTAACATGTAACCAGAGTCTAGTTAAGTCTATTACTGATTGCATTCTGTTGTATACTAGCTTAAAACCATTACGCAAATCTATGTGCTAATTAAATGGTCTTATGTATCATATACTGAAGTCAAGGGCAATGTAATTCTTTATTATTATTATTATAATCTACTTCAATTCATTTGATGTCACACTATGTGGTGAAGTTCTACGATACCTCTTTGATTATATAATTGTTAAATAGTTTCTTTTAATAATAATCGTCTTCCTCATTAGTTTTTAATCTCCGTATTTTACTTATTTTTAATAATAATTATAACAGTATGCTTATACAATGTTCCTACTCTCTGATTTTAAATTACGGAAGATCAAGCTGTTTGGATAGATATTTCAGAAATAAAAAAAAATCAAAATTTTAGCTTGTTTATTTTGTTTTGTTTTTAAGTGAATGGTATCCCACCATGTGACGAGAGTAATGCCATTATTTTCTTCGAAAAGTTGGTAAAAACAATAACAAACATCCAGTTGAACTCTAACAAGAATATATTTAGAAAAATGTTATAACTGCACGTTGTTATAGTAATATCCAAAGCAGGACTAGATAACATAACGCACAATTACATTATGCAGCTACTCTAAACCTGAACTAATATTCTGATGTATTCTTCGGTCGAGGAATATTACAACTCTAGTTAGTTTTTCTTTCTTTTTTTTTACCGTAGAATTAGTTTATCTGTAGATGTGTGTGTTATTTTTTTATAGTTGTAGTGTGTCTGTTATAGATGAAATCGGGTCGTCTAATTATTTCGGGAAAATACTGTTATTTAAACTAATTAATATTACTGTTTACTACTTGTATAATCAGTAAAACTTACGCTCACAAAGTTAGATAACTACAGTAAAATGTATTGGTAGCATACCTGAAATAAAAAAAAAAAAAATAAAAAAATTAGTGTTAGTAGTTTCAAACAATAAAATTAGCAAAAGATCATTTTAAAATAAATTTTTTGAAGAGGATATAAAATCGACCAAAATCTTGTGAAATATTTCTTTTAGAAATATAAGGAATATGAAGTCCAACCAATCAGGATCTATTTTGAAAGGGTCTATTTTCAATATGTTTTTTTTTTTCAAAAACCTTTTTCTTTATTTTAATTTTATAATAATCAAAATAAGTGATTATTTTTTATAAAATTATATTTAGAAATTATTAAAATTTTCTCAACTTTATTAATACTATTATTTTCAGAAGTTTTTTTTCGTAAATTTACTTGTATTAAAAATAATGTTATAGTAATAATAGAGGTTTAAAGATTTACCAGAATTAAAACTATTTGAAATATTATTACTAGAATCTACTCGTAGATTTTTCAAGTGAAATTTAACGGCATCTTTTAAATATATAATATTATTCTACATTATTATAAGATATTTGTTATTCAGATCTATTTTGAGAGGATTATAACAAATAAATTTTACAGATCCTGATACTGCTAAAACTTTTCGAACATTAAACTTTTATTATTACTTTTTTAAATTTATATTTAATTGAAAACAACGATCAATATATTATTGGTGTTCACATCAAAAGAGTAAAATTAGTACTATTCGTATCTTTGTATTTAACAGAAACACATTTTTATTTGATCAGTGCTCCCACCGGAGGGGAATTTTATTAGAAATTGACACAAAGTTGAATATTGTATTCCATTACCAGTTTTAAGTTTTAGCTCTTATAAAAACATCTTCAACTATAATTAATTGGCTTATTATTAGTTATATTATCTTCTTGAAGTTACTTGATTTTTCTATTAAAATATTATCAATAACAATATAGGAATAACTCTTGTGTTGTTGTAATCAATTCCTGAATTCCATATTATCGAGATTATTAAAATATTATCGAAACTGTCTCCTAAGTATCCCTAGCGTTATAATTACTTTATGCCCTACTGTTTCTCATGAAGTTTGTCTATCGCAGTCTACGTTTTAACAAAAACTTAGATTACTCTACAACATTTATCATAGTAATAAATACTACTATGTAATAGAGAATATAACATGTACATAGTTACTATTATAATATAATATAACGGTATGAAATTTTCAGTCTGATTTTTTCGGTAGATGCATTAATAAACTATGAACGTTAAATATAAAAACTGATTGATTTTTGGTTTTTGCATTTAAGTATAAGTATGGATATAATAAAATATAATTTATTTTTAAATTAATTTGCGTAGTTCCGCTTTTATTAAATTTGAATTTTTTTTCTGGATTATAAAATGAATTGTGATAAAGAGCGTTCTAAAACAGGATTGTTTTAGTGTAACAGTAGTGATAAATAAACGAACGTACACAAAACAATGCATACTTTTGAGAAGTTTACTAACAGTAAACACCTTAATTTAAGTAATTATATGTTAATATTATACCTATTAAATCACTCAGATAGTAATTTTTATTATTATTTTAATATTACTCTTATTTTTCATGAAATCATAGATTTTCGACTTTCAATATCTTATAACATTTTTTTCTGTCTGTGAGACAGTTATTCATGGATCTTTAATTCATTTATGTCTACCTGACTGTATCTGAACCAACCTTTGTCTAGTTTTTCTATCATGAAGTTGAAACTCACTTAAATCAGTCTGTTTTGGTTCGTAAATTTGTAAGGCGTTAGAAGTTGTTTCTTTTTTTCTCATTGTGTCGGAGAGTTTTCGTTTTTCCTGTAAAGTTTTTAGTTTGGTATCAGTTTTCCTTGTTTTGAAATTTTGGCCCGAGGATTTTCATAATTTCTTTTCTAATTTTTCAAGTTTTACTTTCTTCTATGAAGTAAAGAAAGTATTGTAATCGCGAAGAATTTAGGTATTCAGATTTCATAGGAAATATCCATTTCTACCATCCCTGAATCCATTTTGACTAGTTTTGGCGTGACTTCTGTATGTACGTATCAACGTATTTCACATAACTAAAAAGAAATTAGCACTAGGATGTTGAAATTTTTGGATTTAGGACTGTTGTAACATCTTTTTGTGCACCTCCTCTTTTGATTGCAATAATTTTTTACTTTTTCTTAACTGCAATAATAAGCCCTCATTGAGAGATTTCCAACGGATATATAATAGTTATTACTTATTTATATAGGTAGGTATATAGGAGTTATAGCCAAATAAATCAAATATTTGGATCTTACAATCATTTCTTGGCCAATTGAGTTTCCAGTTCCCGAATTTGCGGGTTGGCTTTTTCCCTGCTTTTGCAAGCATAGCAGTATTATCTATGAAGGATAAGCTCTTCAAACGTTTCGTTTCTACTTTTAGAAACAATGTTTTCATTCTGTCTCAGTTCCATTTCTGATTATCTTTTTTAGAGCGTATTTGAAGAGCAATGATTAAATTCCATCTTCTTATGCTACTCCAGTTTTGAATTCGTACAATTTGAAAATTTCAACGATGAATATTACTTTGGAGTAGGTATTTGACAGTATGGGTTTGCTCAGACTCATTATCTTGTTGTTTAGTCCAAGTATGTAAGTCCGTTCAATTTAATTGCATGGTTTGTGGAAATTTATGAATGCGATGTATTTTCTGGTTGCGAGTTTGCAGTAGCGCATTATTTTTTAAGGTTGAAATATTTATTCCGCCCATGATATACTTTTTTTGAGACTTCCGTATTCTCCTTGATCAGGGTCGAGTTGAGATTCGACTTGGTTTAACAGAATTTTAAATAAAACTTTGTAATTTATTATCAGCATTGAGATTTTCCTATTTTTATTTGACTCCATTTTATGTTTCTTTTTTTTTCGGTGAAGTAGTCAGTATTGAAAATGCATGAAATATTAATTACAATTTATGATTGAAAAAACTTTAAAAATCAACGAAAAAATGTTTGAAGCAAAGGCAATTTTTAACTAGCACCTCTCAAGCACTCATCTAAACAGTATTTTACAATATTTTTAATTACATGTTGATTTTAATCAAAGGAAATCATTCCTCGGAAATACAGTGTATATGTACCATATTAACGAAAACGGTAATTATTAACTTATAATTCTTAATGTTTATATTTGTTTAATTTATATAATAGACAAATTTCAGTAAATCTTTGTAAATCTATGATTTTTAGATATAGAAGTGTCATAAATTACGAATGAATAGAAAAATACTTTTATATTTTAAAAATAAAAAAACATGATAATACTGAAATACTGTAACACATTAACAATAGAAAAGTATTACAGAAAGAATATTTATCAAATTTTTACTTGTTGAGTAATAATAACAAACATTTGAGAATTTAAATAAAATAAGAAAAAAGATTATTTAAGTAACGCTGTTAAAAATTATCTTTCAAATAGGAATAAAATTTTATTCTCAATCTCTGAAGCGAAACAATAAACAAGGAAAATGAAGGTTATGAACTGGAATAAAACACTGTTTTATTATATAAATTAAATGTTACCTGTATTCTAAACAAATGAAAAGAGCATCATTTCACTGTCGACTTAATTCAGATTTAAGAATCTTTTTTTCAATATTTATAGAAATAAAAATTGGCGTACAATCATCGTTTTTTTTTTACATGAAAGAATAAAACTATATACAAACGTTGTCTTCTTTTACACTCGAATATGGTGTATGCTTGATTAACCATCTTTAACATTTACATTTTTAATCTTTATGGCAAAAAAGATAATGAAAATATATGTTGTTAAAGATAAGTTAAAATGTTGATTTATATAATCATTCCCTAATACCATATTTAAACAAAGCTCTTCTTTTTTTTTATTACAACTGATTTTTGGTCATATTACTCAATTATGAGCTATAAATTTTTCGGTATGTAACCGATTTGTCTTTTCAATATAAACCTAACACTATTAAATAGTGAATTATTATCTCGTTGCTATGCGTCCAAGAAACTGAATAATTAACTTCAGTAATATTTATTTACAGAGTTTATACTTAGAATTATAACTGTATTTGAAGTATTAAAATTACATTTGTTTTATTTTTTATTAAACTTTATTTATTTACCGTTGTGAAAATAATATTTCTTCTCATCTAGATATTACTAACAGTTTTTATTATATAGTCTTTTTTAATAGATATTTGTAAAGAATTATTTTAGTGATGGTTAAAAATTGTACAATGGAATTCGGAAAAGGCTCTGTTACTGTAGCGCTGAAATTATACGTACTCATGTTTGAAGCTTTATAAAATATGAACTATCTAGCTGATTTCAAAACAACTCAGTTTGTAAATAATTTTTTTCTGTGTTTAACGGTAAAACCCAAAAAAAGACACTATTCTATAACCCTCTTGTCGCTTAGGTTGACCTTGATCGCTTGTTTTAAAATCTATTGGATCAAGCTTAATAAAATTTTTTCACAATAAAGTAATTTTATTTTAATAATCTTTTAAATTTCAAATGTATATCTTCAACGGTAAGAACAACTATTCAGTTTCTATAACCATTTTATCTATAAAACAATATTCATTTTCCATCAACTTCCTCTTGAAAGATTTGCTTTAATTTTTTTAGGTTTTCTTGTATACTTTTTGACTTGTTTATTTTGACTTCCTTAATTTGTTAATTATCACCATATTTTATTACATTACAGCTGTCATGGAAGTCTAAAACCAATCATAGAAAATTAATGAAAGAATAACTCTTATACCACACATAAAAAGTAAAAAATAAATTAATCACTAAGAAGTGGTAAGTATAATGTGAAATCCAAATCGATATCTACTACTTGATGTTTGTAATAGAATAACCCGGCAAGGTCGTATCCGTAGGTAGTTAGCCGAGGTAAAGAACAAATTTCTAAGCACGTTATTCTCTATTTTATCTCCTCATTTAAAACAATTTATTTATCCAACTTTCTATGTTTAACAAGAACGAATATAAAATGGTTTTATTAACTAAATAACCCTTTTAAATATTAAAAATAATGATCTGGAATTTAAGAAGTGATAAAACGGATTACTTTGTGTAAAAATTTTATTGCAATTGATATAGTAGGTTTATTTTTAATTTGTAAGCAGTCAAATTTAATCTAAGCGAAAGAAGGCTTAGAAAACGTGTAATTTTTTTCATTTTCAACCCAAAAACATACTTTTAAAAATTATTTTTAAACTTTATTCAACGCAAACAAAATTATCTAAACTAAAAGTAAATGTATTTTTCTTCTTTTTTTTTTTTTGAAGTCGCCTGGATATTTTCTTTTTATTTTTATACTCTAGTGTATATAATTTCTACTTTAAAATATTTAGTTTTATAATAATTGGTAAAGCTAATTAAATTTTATATGATTTTTCTTTAAAATTATGATATCTGATTCGTGGATAACAGTTTTTATACATTTATAGCATACTACAGTGAGATTAATTCAGAGGAAAAATTGTAATTTTGTTTTATTTTTATCTCTGTGTTACGTAAAGAGAGAAATATTACTTAATGTTTTGAATGTAATATTTTTAAATTTTCATGATATCTGTAGAAAATTTTCCGTGAAAATATTTTATTAATTTTTATTCAAACGGTTGTATTTTATTGGTTATAGTTGTTCAAATTTATGTATTTGGCAGATTTAATTAATTCATGGCCTAATTACGTTGAGGATCGTTATACAGAACGATATATATTCAGTAATGACTAGTTGTGGTCTGCGGTTAATATTCTGACATTTGTTTAGAGCATTTACAAAATAAACCTCAGGAATATGTACTTTTGTACAAAGGACAGGATTATTAAACAATGTAAATATAATTAAAATTTCATAATTGGAAATTATAAAATGTTCTAATAGACAACCTACAATATTTAGATTACATACTTTTTGTTTCTTCTAACCTCCGGAATCACCGTTAAGATATATCATCAGAAGATGAGAAGAATGAATTATAGCATGTGTGAAAAATGCCATGTCTGACCGGGATTCAAACCCGGGATCTCCGGATGAGAGGCCGAGACGCCACCACTCGCGCCACGGAGGCCGGCTTAGATTATATACCTTAATTCTATAATTTATGACCAAATACAAATGAATTAAATATATGAAATTTGATATTCTGAGAGGTTATTATTTTGTAATCATTTTGGAATTTTACAATAAATATTATTTATCATTCTGAACATGTGCAATCACTGTTCAATTTTGTTTTACTTTTCTTCACACCTTTCAATGTCGAATTTCGAAAAATCAAGAAATTGGTTTTTAAATATTTACATTAAAATTGCACATACCAAAAATAAAGTTTATATAGTCATTTTTTACTAAGAAATTAAAAAAAAAAAAATAATAATAATTTCATTGTTATTCCATTTTATCCCTCCCAATTCGGAATTTCAAAATATCCTTCCTTAATGTGCACTTTTATAGTATGTGTACAAATTTTCATAAACTTATCTTCGGTAGGTTTGTTGGGCGTTGATGGATCAAGTCGGTCAGGACATTTTGTTTTATATGTATAGATACAGATCAGTTGAGAGAAGTCAATGAAATATTTCGTATATGCATTTATTTTATAAAAAAAAGTATAATAAAAATAATAATTGTAGATTTTTGTTTATGCTTTTGAAGTTAAGAAAGGTAATTTTTTTATGTACTCAGATTGATATCAGAGGTTGACATCAAATCACTCATTTCAAATAATTTTCCGGTCCTGATACTTTCTGTAGATAAAATTTTGGGAAAAGACTAAATTTATACTACGTGAAAAAAAAAGTATAAATTTGGTCATTTGTTCACAGATTAAGGAATTGTTGATATTGGCTTTGAAAAATTCACACCACCTAAATATGAAAATACTTTATGTTTCACAAGTATCCTCGACCAATAATGGATCTTTTTTTTTTCTTACTGATGAAGGGATAAAAAATAAGCTTATTAAAATTTTATTTAATATCCCCAATTATATGTAGTACTGGTTGTGTGGTAATCACGCACCAAGATGTTTCCTTTATGGAAATAATTTCTAAAATTAAATACTTCGTTTAAATTTTAAAAAAATTTTAGGAAACAAACAAGTAAAAAAAAAAAAAGACGTTTTAACCCATATCGGATCATAAACTGCACATGATATGAGCAAGGATGACTCACATACACTGTCGTATCATAGAAACTTCGTATAGAATAATATTATGTTTCCCTAAACCCTATATATAGGATTTAGTAGTACATTAACAAATACAACATAAAAAGTTATGAAATAGAGTGCAAAAATAATTAAAAATTTCTTAATAAATAATAAACACACCTAACTAATTTTTTTTTAAATAATTTTTATAAAAAAAAAAGTACATTATTATAAAAAGCAGTTTTAATTATGTTAAGCATAAATACGAACATAATATAGGTTACCAACTGACCACATCTAGAATTAAGTTGCCAGATCTGAACAGAAAATAAATTTCATCTTTTTTCCACATTTCAATCCCAGAATAATATAGAAATGACTTTTAGCAAAGCAATTTTTTTTGGCTCAAATATTTGTTAAACAGGGGAAAAAATACCTGAAATGCGTGAATCAGAATTCATCTTTATTGTTTCTATCATCTTTTTTTGATACTTAAATTATGAAGATAGTATTTCTATAAAATAACTGTGATGGTGATGATTAAGGTTAACAGCTTTAATTTTGAATAATGTATGATACAGATATGAATCATACATCAAAATGAAGAGAAGCTGACAAATTTTTTTGTTTAGTAAACATACTGTACTATCAGTAGATGGCGTGTTGCGTTATAATGAAAATAGCTTCATAAAGCTTGTTGGTTACAATAATTATAGTGCAGGATAAGTTTTAATGTATTTTGTGGCTTGTTTGGTTTGAATTAGTTACACTTGTTAGGTGCGAATACCGTTCAATGAAGAAATACCATACGAGTTAACATTCGCTGATGCGACAAACAACTCAGACTAACGGGGAGTCTACTGAAGCAGTCAATAATAAGACGTGTAATATTACATTATTAGAGTGTATTTTTGAATCTGTGTAAATAAATTATTTTCATATCCCAAAAAAATCAGTGCGTAATTGTACTGTAGAAATCGGCGTCTTAAAAAAAACTGCTGACAGTGTTTTAAAAAAAATATCTGCGCGGTTTAAAGATTTACAGATATTCTGAATGGATTATATCCCAATGGCGGTTTAAAAAAAAATCTTTAGTAAGCTAAACTTCACGTTCTGTACGAGTACATAAGTATATTTTTAGAATATAGGATATTGAACTTTCATGTGCCATTGTAGAAAATCAACGTAACAGCCCAAATTGTGTTTGTGTTGGTGCAGCAACACAACACTTTAAACTGTGCTGTTTAGTAGGACCAGACAGCCGGCCTCCCCAAGGGGGAGCTCCACTGCAGGAGCCCAAACGGGAAGGGTAGTAGGCAGGGGTAATCTGCTGCCAAGACACCCAGGGCTGGCTGATGTTATGCCGAGAGGCGATTCCGGCCGCGCCTGTGAGGGGAAGGGGGGAGGTATTTTAGTGGGTGAGAGCCCCACACTGTCATCAGTGCGGGCAGATGTCGGCTGGTAGAGCTTTTTCCTCTTCCTACGCAAAACAAAAAAAAAAGAAAAAAAAAGGCAGCCGGCCTCCGAGGCGGAGTGGTAGCGTCTCGGCCTTTCATCCGGAGGTCCCGGTTCGAATCCCGGTCAGGCATGGAATTTTTCACACACGCTAAAATTCATTCATCTCATCCTCTGAAGATATACTTAACTGTGGTTCCGGAGGTTAAATAAAAAAAAAAGGCAGACTTATTGCTGAAAAAATTATAACGAGAAACTAGTTCATGGATATATGGAAAGGTGCAAAACCAAAAATTATTGAAAAATCCCGTTCTCTAGTTTTGACACATTCGTAAGGGTTTATCTAAATGAATCATTTCCTTAGTGATGACTTGGACGAGAAGGTTGGTTTGCCTGGCCTCCAAGATCTTACCAATATAAAAAAAAAATCTTTTAATTTTTAAGTTTTTTGGTATGCATGTGTATTTTAGGATAAACATATAATCATAAGCAAATCAAAATAACATTTTATTTTGTAGTACAATAACGTTTTTTTGGTATTATTATTATTATTATTATTACTGTTAAGTAGAACAAAATACTTACGGAGGATTATTTGCAGTACAGTATTGTACTCAAGTACATTACATTAAAGTTATATTTTATTTTAAACTTGAAGAAGAGTAACTACGTAAAATTTTAGAGTCGCTGCATTGCAGTTTAATGGTGAAGTGAGAGAATATAGACTCGTAGCACGGATATGGTTCAGTGACTTCAGATCGAAATAACAAAAACAATACCTGTAGCATATACAACTCAGACACCACGACAACACAAAAAACCAAACCTAGATAAAAGCATTTCTGCTCTTCATACTAACTTCATTTCTCTTTCAAACCTATTTTACCCTACTTCTCTTATTTCTTTGTTTCTTTATGTATTCTTCTAATGTTTTTTTTTTTTACTCATTTTCTTTTCTGTAACATGTTTCAATTTTACTGTGTAACCGAACACGCCTCTTATGGCATATAATATTATTCTCATGTAACTTTAGATCAGATACCATAGGAAACCCTAACAAGTAAATATTATTTTTCCTTCCTATACATACTCTTTCTTGAAGATAACTCGTAAATCTACTGTATAGTTATCAATGTTTATGTTTATATCTGTATTAACTTTTTCTTTAATATCTTTCAATAAATTGTTATTCTTATTGTCCTTATTTCATTTTATTTTCTTTTGTTCCTGTTTCTGTCACTCCCACTTTGTAACATATTCTTTCATTTACACAATCACGGGTAAAATATATAAATATTTATATAAACTAGCAAGCTTTCTTATATATGATTCTACTTCTATATTTATAGTTACGTTACGTATTACTTCATTATTGGCATTTTGATTACCTTTCGTATTTTCCTTTCCTTTATGTTAGTTTTATTACATTTCCTTATGAGAATTTTCAGAAATTATAAAGCCAAAAATATTATCCTTACTTATATTAACTATTAACTTTCTGTATCGGACTCAATCGTATTCATTCATTTATGTTAAATAAGGATTCCACATAAAACATCCTAGATTCTTTTGTGTTTACTTTTTACTTACATATGTAGACACTAATATAAATAATAAAATTTTGTTTTATACGGATAACACCATTGTAATGGGTCAGAGAGATAATTTTATTAGCCTGAAGAAAAATAAGTAGGAATAGTAGTTAAAAATTAAACTGAACATTTTAAAAACGAATAGTAAAGCTTAATATAGTAAAATGCAATTAATATTATGATTACTCCGTCCTAAATAACTAATGAACCTGGTATTAAATTTCTGATAGTAAACAGTTTCAGATGCCCTAGTGACAAATATGAATTAATAATTGATGTTAGTCAATACACTGTTAAAGTATGGTTTAGGATGCTCTAAGATATTATAATCTGGTAGGCTGATATACTAGGGAAATTGAAACTGAATTAGCTCTTAAGTTGCACTGTAGTTTCTAACAATGTCATGTTAGTTATATGCATTTCGGGAAATATTACCTCGACCCACCAGTGTCGTGTATTTGTGCTTAAAAGAGGTCTAGGAGACATGCTAAATAAAAAACAGAGAGATCCATGTTAAGAAATATTTAAAACATAAAATAATTACTGTTTTTATCGTTTAGACTTATACAGTACTTTTCAAATAATTTATACCATAAGACTGAATCAGACATACACAACAATGAAAGAAACGAATGCAGATATTGTTTTCTATGATTTACAATTCCTGTAAAAATGTTTAATCATCTTCTGAAACAAACATAGTCAAAATCAACCCGATTCACAAATGGGCTGCTGATCAGCAATGTAACTACTTGAATTTTTCAGTTTTAAGAAATTGCTTTCCTAAAAAAACTGAATCTTTTAACCGAATTAATACATTAAACAATGGATTTTTTAAGATTTACAATAATTTTTTCAATAATAATTAAATAGTTTTTAAAATATTTTACCTACAAAATTTTATCATCATATGTAAAAGAATAGTCACCTTATACGCCACATTAATTATATATTTTAGTATAAAAAAAAATATAATAATTTAATTTGAGTTTATATTTCCAGCTACAAATCGTAATTTTTATTACAGTTTGGCAGTTACATTTCATCAGTCTACATCTGAAAATTTCTCAGATAAAACTATTTTTTGAATCATAATAACGAAACATTGTTGGTTATGCGGATATTAATATTATAATTATTGTAAAAGATTACACTGTTGTGATAAATATTGGCATCATGATAAACATTAATTTAACTAATTAAATAAAATATAACTACAATAAAATATATTAAAAAAATTTAAAAACTCGTTGATGTTGTTTATACTTTTATTAAACATGGTATTTTAAATTAAAGGTAAATAATTACCAACTGTTTATAGTAGCCCAAAATTTTGTACTTGAAAATTGGAGATATAAGGAAGACTTGAATGTTGTTATTATTTTCTTTCAATTATTATCATATCTAGTTTTATTTTTATTTAAAATATTAGTACGAAAAGGTAAATAAAAAATCAGACAATAAAGGAATCTCATATTTATCAATATAAGAAAAAGGTTAAAAAATAAATTAATTAAACATACAAATTAAAATGAGTCAATATTTGTTAAGCATCTCCAAGACACAACTTACAAATACATAACATGAAAGCAATCTTTATATTCTTCACATATTCAAAAACCAATCACATCTTTACATAAGTAATCATTATAAACATATAAAAGTACAAAAATACATAACAGAGATATATTAAATGTAAGGAATAAAAAAATCAAAACGCTCACACTTTTGTATCAGATTCTTAAGGCATTTTTCCTAACAAAAAAATAAAAATAAACTGTCAGACGGTCGCAAAGATGACTGTAAACGGTTTGAAATATATTTTATAAAAAAGGTTTTATTATTAGATTTAGTCCGGTGTGTCATTATAAAAGTCTAAATTTCAGATTAATGTCATAACCAACCGTCGTCCACAAGAACATGGCAAAAAAAAATTATATTTGACTGATCTAAGGCACTTTAATACACGATACGTATTACTTTTCATATTTGAATTTTAACCTCAAAACACTCTTTGAATATTAGATTGACATGGGGCTACTTTATACATGTAATATATATGCCTGTGAATTTATTATTAACTATAACAGTCTGTTACTGATAATGATGTGAAAATGACTAAATAACTAGCCAGTCAAGGCTCACTTCACACGCCCTTCCCGTCAAACTCCCCGCTATGTTCCTTATCCTCATGGTTCTATGAATAATACTGATTAAAGTGTTGTATGAATACAGTTAAATTATATAATAAATTATCTGCTAAACTAAATTATTAAGGGTAGAATAGCCATAACTGTAGTACGTAAATTTTGACAAGGAAAACTCCACAATCGAGCTGGCTAGGGCCTCAAAATCTACAATTTAAAACCTTCCCTGCGATAAGAAAATATAACCTCAAAATTTGAAAGCAGTCGGTTTTTTTGTTTCTCATGTGATACTCTTTCAAATTTATACAGAAAACCCACCTTAAACTTTTGCATTTATATATTACATTTTGTTGGGGAAGACTTTGGTATTGAACTCACATATTTACAAACGTTATTTTTATTCTTGAAGTCAGAAGACAAGTTCTAAAAAAAGGAAAGTAACTTTTTTTATTTTTTAGTTTGGTGTATTGTGGATCATGTGAATCAATATTTTGCATTCATTTCTCTTTCTTCTGGGAATTTTATTTCCAGTTTTACATTAGTTGATCACTTTGTTTTTCAATTCTTTCTGTTGAGACTTTGTTAATTTCTTTTTTTTATCCTTTTCTTACTACAAAAAACTCAAAGAAAGATACACCTCATTAACTTAGTTTTAAAGTCAAAAATGATAATCACAGAATTGGATAATCTTCATGGAATCATAAGTAGCGATGGGAAATGGTTGCTATGGACGTGTATAAATAAACTTCTCAAAAAAAACATAATCGACAACGCGCCAAAATTTAAAACGTTATAACCTTAATTTGCAGTATACATTTATAGCAAACTTCTAAATTTTATGGCAACTAGTGAGTCATTTCCAGCAGTATTGATATAATTCTTGATGCCCAGCCGCCTTCGGTTATTCAATAATTTTAACTATGTTTGGTCATATCTCAATTTCCAAAAGAAGGAAGTTTAAGTTTTTGAATGACAATCGTTTTTCTATTACATTTATTTAACCTGATTTCAAACTGAATATGCATTCTGTTGCGTACAGGTCTTCTGGTTTGATTTGGTTTGTTTTGATGGTTTGATTTTAATGCCTGATTTTGTATTTTTTTAAGACGTTATTTTTGTCGTAGATAACCATTAACTTGAATTATTTCTTTCAGATGTCTAAATTTACAAGATTGTTGATTTTCCTTATATTTTATTTAAGGATTTGGAGGAATCTTTGATGTTGGTCAATATTTTTTTTTAAATCTTTATCTTTCTTTGTATGTTCAGACTCCGGAACTACCGTAAGGTATTACTTCAGAGGATGATGTGTATGAATGTGAATGAAGTGTAGTCTTGTACAAT
>JAAAKQ030515672.1:0-39283 GCA_010016005.3 Zanna intricata
GAGACCATTATTCAACATTTAAGAAAAAGCAGTAAGAATGATGTGCTCTTTGATAGAGACCTTGTATATGTCTGAACTTGTATCAAAACTAAGCTATTCAGTTGATTGTGAAACATTGCAAAGTGCAATTGTTATTAGCTATCCCATAATAATCTGAACATTAAAAGTATATTATTGAGTCATTTTTAAATTTTTAATAAAACTTAATGAAACAACAATGGGATGATTTCCGAGGCTTATGGAGAAGACTGCTTGTATCATACACACATCAAAAAGATCGCTACATATTTTTTTTTGTTATTTTTTAATGACTATATTTTCCCCTTAAATAGAAATCTATGCTTAAAATAATTCATTTTGACCAGTTCTCAAACTGCGGTACGTGCACCAATGTTGGTATGCAGAGGTTCACAAGATGGGACATCAAGAGTCTAATATTAAAAAAAACTGTTGTAAATAAAGAATTTACCAAAGTTTTGTATTATTGAAATACAAAATTATTTGTATTTATTATTATTAATAATTTGGATCAGTTTTCAAACATTTTTTAATTAAAAAAAAAGTATAATGTGAAATTATTTTATTTTGCATTTCCTTTTCCAGGATGGATACTGTTGTCCGGTATTTTACATAATCTGTGGTAATCTGATATGAAAATATTATTGTAATTTTTTCATTTGATAAAATCTTTATTGCTTATGTTGACATTTGTATCTCAAAAGAAATTTTTTTTCTTATATACATATTCATTTACGTACTATGCTTTTATTACTTGTTTCGGTTTTATTGAAAAAAATAGTAATCAACATTAATAAATGGCTTAATAGACCAATGACAGATAAAATATTGAGATTTATTTCAAAATCATGATTTGTAGTGAACAGAGATGTTTCTACTAAAGAATAAAAGGTGTAAAAAAATATGATCTAGAGTACATTAAATTGAATTTACTGTCAAATAATGATCCTGAACTTTAACCCAAATTTTCAATTACAATTAAGTTCAACTCAACCAAGTATCGCTTCATTAGTTTTAACCTTGCATTACTCTTTTAAAGTGAAACATTTAATGTTTTGCCAAGTAATCTTAAAGGTAATAAAGAAATTCTAACACACTTATTTTAGTATTTACGCTAAATATTACTCTACTCATTTGAATCTTATTACTTTTCAATGTTTGTAAATCCATCTATATTATTTGCAAGGAACTTGTTTTTCATGGATGCTTTTATGTATGATACATTTAAATTATGACATCTCAAATGTTTATAGATATATTAAAAATAATGGGTTATAGTTACCATTATTATATCCACTTCACTTTCTCCAACTAATTTTAAATACTCATCTGTTATTAATGAGCATGTTCCCATATGATTAATATCACGTTGCGGTTCCTTACCAAACTGCTTGCAGTACAAATCACTATGTGACTCAATTTCTTCTTTTTTTGTATAACCTTTATTTCTGTATTGGGTATCATCGCGTATTCAATTTCTACATTTTTCACAGACTCTACTAGATCCAACGAACACTGTCGTTATTACCAAATAAATCAGTAATTCCTGTACCAAAAACATAGATATGTATATTTTCATAAATTTAAGGAAAATATAATTTCTTCATTATACATATACAGAGTGATTCAGGAATATAAGGCAATACTTTGACAACGCTTTCTAGACGCTAAAAATAAGAAAAAAGTTCATATAAACATAGGTCCGAAAACGCTTCGTTAGCGAGTTTTACAGCGGGAAAGATTTCGCCCGAGATTCAGTTCCTCCGGGTAAATTAAGGCTTTCTGAAATTGTGGGAAGGTCAATTAATGGGCAAATTCAATTCTTTCTTATGGTTTTTGAGTTTTCAGTATCATTAAAAAAAAAAAAAACAGTAAGTATTCCTTCGTACATAACGAAAAATTTTTTTCAATCTCTTAAAAACTAATGTTTTGTTTTTAATAAGAGTCGACATGTCTAAAATTATATTTGTTTGCTGTTGACATTATTTACATCAATCTTCTTGTAATTATTTTCTCTACAATTTACGTTTAAAGATGTATGATTTATTGCCAATTTAACAACGTTATTATACGTCAAACGTAAAAAAAATGTGCTTTTTGACCTCATTTTTGGCGTTTTACACGGGATATATTAGAAACTAAGAGAGATACAGTTCTGAGACCAACTTTTTTCAATTGTCCAGCTCAAAAACCACAAGAAAAATTTGAATTTTCCCCTTAATTGACTCGGAGGAACTGAAGCTCGGGCGAAATATTTCACCCTGTGTAACTAGCTAACGAAGCGTTTTTGGACTATGTTTATATGAACTTTTTTCTTATTTTTAGTCATTAGAATGAGTTGTCAAAATATTACCTTATCCTTCTGAATCACTCTGTATATATATATATATATATATATAAACATATGGCTTTATAAAAATAGACATAAACTAGAGCTTATCTCTAAAGTAAAGACTGTTTCATTGAAAAAAAATTTATTATGAAAACTTAAAAAATATTTTAATCTCTTAAACTACATACCTTATATTACTACTCTATAATATCGTCACACTAATTAAGACAATTACCTTATTTGTACACCGGCTTCAATATACGCCCGCTGTTTTCTGCTACTGCCAGGCCATTTAGCGGTTGATTAACTGCATTTTTAAATTAATCGCCGCATTCGAATTGCGTACCATTCAAAAATTCTTTCAACTTCCGAAAAATTGGTAATCAGCAAGAACTAAGTCCGGTTTGTTTGGTAGATGATCGTAAATATCTAATCCGAATGATCTCAGAATATCACGTGTCGGACAAGCAACATGTGTACATGCAATTTCCTTGAAGCAGGGCGACGCCGTCGGTCAGCTGCCCACGTCGCCGATTTTGAATGGCGATTTATTGGTGATATTCTGCTTACGTAGAATATCGCAGTAGGCTTCTGCATTTATAGCCATTCCACGTGGTATGAAATCAATGAGTATGCCAAACCGACCCAAACACCCATGGCTATCAGTTTGCGTTCAAATGGCTGTGACTTGAACTTTGTTGGTCTCGTTGGTAATTGAGGATGACGCCAATTACTTGACAGCCATTTTCTCTCTGGCATGTAATACCAAATGCATGATTCATCGCTGGAGCAGTTAATTAAGGAACGCAACACCATTTTCTGTGTAGCGCATGGAAAATTCCAAAGCAGATGCTATTCGGATTACCTTTCTTCATCCTTTCTAGATCGATTTTCGAAATCTGTAGAAATTGGGTTTTAGATGGATATTGGATGAATTGGGTATTTACATCGTAATTACACTAAAAAGCATAAATGATTAATAAATAATCATGATAATAACTTCATTAGTTACTAGAAATTAGTAGAAGTTCATTATCCATTTTGACTATTAAACCGCGGTATTTGAAATAAATCCTTTCGTGGGCGCACTCACACCATTAGAACATATATAGAATTATCGTCAATTAATCTCATCCATATTTTCTGCTGGGCATTATGAATCAGTCAATCAGTGAGTTTCTTTATAGATAAAGATGTATATATATATATATATATAGAGAGAGAGAGAGAGAGAGAGAGAATGTCACAGGAGAATTCTGAAGTTCTTCTTTTGTCTATCTTTTGTACCTCCACGTTTGAATGGTTTCTTGGTTTTACCTGGATGTTCTTTAATATGAACAAATAATTATGACATTTTACTTCAAAGAAAGGCATATTTTGAATCAATTCATCATTTTTTTTGTCACTATTCATCACAGATTACCTAATACGCCATTAAATTAAATCTTTTTTTTTTTTGGGGTATTTGGCATTCAAATTTTTTGCTTGTATCAAAAATTAATTTAAACATCAGGAAAGCATTTCTGAAAGTATATCTTTGGGGCGTAGCCTTATATGGAATTGAAACTTGGACAATCGCAGTACCTGAGAAGAAAAAATTGAAGATTTTGAAATACGGTAATGTAGGAGAATATTAAAAATCAGATTGGTGGATAAATTGACAAATGAAGAGTTCTTGTGGATAATCCATGAAAAAAGAAGCATAGTTTAAAATATAGTTAAACGGAGAGACAAACTTAGAGGCCACATATTAAGGCAGTCTCGAGTAGTCCCTTTGGTATTGTAGGGACAGGTAGAAGGGAAAAATTCTGCAGATAGGGAACGGTTGAAATAAGTAAATCAAATTTTAAGGGATGTAGGATACAGGAGGTATACCCAAATGAAACTACTGGCACTAAAAAGAGAATCTAGGAGAGCTGCATCAATCATGTCAAATGCTGAAGATATAAAAACAAAAATACTTATTTACTTTTCTTAACTTTGAAATTGAGGAAATAATGTTTTTTACTAGAAAATATTACAAATTATGTTTTTTATTACTGACTGTGCATAAGAAACATTGCAAATTTTTTTTCAAATAAAGTAATCTAAAGGAAATTATTTGAGAGTATAATAACTAAATATGCAGGAAACGAAAAACTTGTACTCACTTTGACTTATCATTTGGTAACTTCTGAATGTTTCTGGATTATAAACAAAAAATTATTAGTCAAGAAGCCTTTCATTGTAACTTCCATACTGTTCCAAGATAATATAATGTGATCAGTTCAATAAACAGAAAAATATTTTGAAGGACTATTAATGAAAAAAAAACTACTTTTTACGGAACAAAATGTTACTAAGAATATTTTAGTTGATTAATAATTATCTTCAAAATAAATTATTTTAATATTAAAACTATTAAGATTCAAAGTTACCTGAATTCGCCACATAATATTTTGTTTTATCAACTTATAAAATTTTATATGATAAAAGAATAGCTCTTTGTATTAACTGCTTAAGTGTACTAACAGCAATGAATAATTTATTATGTGGCAATAAAACTATAAGTTTTCATAATGAGAAAGATTTATGATTCGACAGTTTCTTTTTTCTTTTCTAGTGAAATAATTTTCTTGTATATATTTTATTTAATAAAAATGTTTAATTTGATGTAAAGACACAACTTATTATTAATGTTTAGTTTTTATTATTTAAAAAATAACATAAGAAAAATTAAATATGCAAATAATGCACAACATACATGTGTGAGAATAACTTAACATGTGTACATGTAAGTACTGAAAGCACGTTTTGGATGAAATATCAGTTGTCATTATCCTTAACTAAATCATGAACTTACTCCTAATTTAAAGTAAATAAATTCAAACAAATTCAGAGATGAACTTGCATTAATGCGTGACAAGATCTCGTTATATTTATTCAAAACACAACTCGCTCAGTTTTTTATCGTTAAAATCTGTACACCCACCTCTATGAATAATGAGTGATTGTTTTTTTAATTTAACCTTCGGTATCACTGTTAAGGTATATCTTCAGAGGATAAGATGAATGAATTGTAGCGTGTGTAAAAAATGGCATGTTTGACCGGGATTCGATCCCGAGACCTACAGATGAAAGGCCGAGACACTACCACTCGATAATAAGTGATGAACATAGTAGCCTACTTGATGATATATTTGCTTATATTTTTTATCATTAATTAGAAGTTTATTTCCACTTGATATTAATAAATGATAAGACGTTGAAAATTGAAACTAAATTGGATTATTCCATCATAGAAAACACATTCATCAGTAAGAAGAAAATTTTTTAAAATTTGTAGAAACATTAATTGAGGTGTTCAAGATGTAGTGCACAGAACGCCTCACTGAAATATATCCAGTCTCTTGCTTTTGATATTGTTTATATATGACCTCTTTAAAATCTTGAGCCATTACTTGTAAGTTTTTTTGTAGACAACACAACACTGTTTATATCTAATATAATTATTTAAAAGGAATTAAAAATTTATTCTAGCAACTCACACTTACTCACTGAATGTATCACAACCATCTACCTGATTTATGTGGGTAAAACAATCTCAGTAAGCTTCTTTGGTAGATGAATCTTTGCTAATAAAATGAATAGAATTTCTAGTAATGATATTAGAATTTTTGTTTCTCACAAAGTGAAATTCTGCATGTTTTATCAGATGACAAGTTCTTGTAGAAATATCAAATTGATTTCATTTGTAACACGATGAAGCTGTACAATTTTACTCTGAAACGGCTTCATAAAGCGTTAACCGCACTTACATCTTTGTATAATTTATTTTTTATGCCTACATATATTCTTGTTTAAAGTATGCTATCTTTACGGACTCCCTGAAAACGTCAAAATGAAACAACAGAAGAAGCATAAGGCTTTTTTATTCTGCTGGCATTTTTATTATATTGCTAAATCATTTGGGAATTTTTTACAAGCATTTATCTAAGATATAGTTAGATGTATTTCATCTAAGAAAACAAGTTTTTGTTGTCTTGATGAAGTATTAAATTAACTGATTTCAAATAAAATTTATATTATTCAAACTGTATATAAATTTTGCTTCATATCCAATTTTCGTGGCATCTGAATTGTGGCCCCGACGGGGAGTCTTATTCTTTAAGAATTTCGGGGTTGGCGTTCCGACGGCCCTACACTCTGCATTTTTTGTTCCCACTACACATTGAGCTGCAGAACACTTTACCCTATACATATACTCCACAACAAGAACACTACACAATTTTCAACATATACAACTTTACAACAACATTCTACCCTTCTTCTTCTTACACGTACATTCGGTGATGTTGCGACACCATACGAATCGTAATCATAACCCAAGTTGGGAACTATCGTGCTGTTGGGTGAATCGCTCTAGTGAGTCTCGAACCATGTCCTCTTGGCACCTGGGCGAACCCAGATTTAATTAGCTTTAGTTCCAGTACGCACGCGCTCTGCTGGAGTTGTCCGTTAAATCGCTGGTATTCATGGGGCCAAAATTTCGAGTCCTCCAGAAATTTTTATGATGGTTGGTGGTCCATCTGAAAAAACCAGCACATTAAGTCAATTGAAAAGACTTCACTCGGCGTTGTCCGATGAGGAAAAATAATAACGTTGAAGAAAATACTGTGAATGATGTTGCGTGTCATCCACAGTATAAAAATATCAGATTTATCGTTCTTACAAATGGGCAGGAGGAAGGAACCCTTCAACTGATAAATAAATGCGTAACTGGTTCGGGTGGCTCACCCAAAAACATTCAGAAGCTTAGAGACGGCTCAATATTGGTTGAAACCTTCAGTGATGAACAGAACCGATCTCTTCTGAAATTGAAAAACATAGGGAATACTAGCATAAAAGCGGTTTGCCACAGATCCTTGAATACCAGCTGTTGGCGCAACAGGCCAACCAAAACTCGTTGGAGTACAGGTAATGGTTAGGTAAAAAAAATAATGACACATAAAAGCTCTGGAGAGACTATATTTAAAATAAAAATATTTAAACAATTGAAAAAAATTTAAATGAATTTAAATTACATTTAGGATTATTATATCCAATCGTACCAAACAAATCAAAGAAGTTTGATAATAATAAACAGTAAGCTAATCCTTAATGGCGAAAATTTGTAAATAAAAGGCAATTTAAAAAGCCGATTTATCAAATGAAATCAAAATCATATTATGACATAATCATAACGTTAAAATTAAATCTTTAATAACAATAACGAGCAGAATAATTAACATGAATTTTTTGTAACTTAAATTAATTTGTGACATTTCTAGTAAAAGAAACAAAGTGCATGAACAAAAGCGCCTTATTTTGGTAAACAAAAATGAATTGCATGTCTCCTTTAAAAGTGAAAAATATGAGCAAAAAATTGGAAGATCAAAGTTCTGCAAACTCTGTCAAAAATGGTGTCTTTAGACTGATGTGTCTGGGACTCATACAGTTTGCATTTGCCCCTACCTTCATAACATCAAAGTTCATGATTGATGGTCCCAAAAACTTAATGTTTATTTTGTTTGTGACAAGGAGAACTACAGTTGTATGATGAATGTTTGTACCAAATGTGCAGGTAAGCAGTCAGTATTTGAAATGCTCAACTTTTCTGAACAGAATGATGATACAACAATGTACTAACAGTGGGTAACTCCAGTTAGGGCAGAGATGATTACTGTTCTTCAGACCAAAGATGAGTTTTCGAATCACTAATGGAAAAATTGGATAAGCTGAAAATTCACCATTCCATGTCAAAATGTAAAGTAAATGTAAAAATTTTAGTGCTGCATTTGTATATTTATTTGCACACTTAAGGTATTTTCACACACACATACACACACAAACACACATATATATATATATATATATATATATATAAATTATTTATGTATTATTATTTACTTTTAAAGCCGCAAAGGACCACTTTAGTTAGAATAATTCAAGTCTTTTTTGGCCGATCTTTTGCCTTTACGTTCCTTAGCTTTAACTTTCTCCCAATCTTTAGTCATTCTTAATGAGTTTGCTTTATGATCCTCTTCTGGATAAACCCTTCTTGTATAATTGAATGTTCTTACTATAAAATTAGTATTCGGACCTTTAATAACAAATATAATTTATCGGATTTATCATGTAAATCTTCGTATGTTAAATTTAATTCTTGAATGTCTTTTTTAATTTCATTGATCCATGTCGGTGGACTTTTTAAAAACCAAAATTTATTGATAAATTTCTTAGTAATCCTATCCCGTGGAATTCTTAACGAGTGTGCACAGAAAGAAATCCGCTTCTTTTTCATACTATCGATTAAAAATTCCATATTTTCGTACAGATATTTATTAGGCGATAATCTGTACTGATTTTCGTGTTTATATTTTTTATTTATGCAGGTTCTAAGAATCCTACGTTCGATTTTAAGTAAAGGTTCACTCCTGTTTTTCAAATTAATTTAAATAAAGTCTCGCTTGGGTAAGTAATTATCAGTTACCTGTAGCACTTTAAGTAATTTATTACGTCTTTCAGACCAATCTTCTTTTTCGTTACAATTACAAGTAATGATCTCTCCAAGATATTTAAATTTTTCTACAAGTTCAACTTTGTTTCCCTTAAAATTTACAGATTTAATAGCTAAAGGATCTATAGCCATCATTTTAGTCTTTTCGTAAGAAATGTTAAGTCCAATTTTATTCCCAAGTTTTTCTATACTCGTTATTTGTGTTCTGGTTTCTGTGATACTAGTAGCTAATAAAGCTAAGTCGTCGGAAAATCCTTGGCAATTTAAATTCAAGTTATCCCTCTTGTATCCTGTGGGAATATTTTTTGGATTAATATTAAACCATTCGCGCATCAAAAATTCCAGTGCACAATTAAATAATAAAGGCGAAAGTCCGTCGCCATGTCTCAGTCTGGATTTTATGTAAAAAGGTTCAGAAAATTCACCACGAAATTATTTATGTGTAATAATTTATGTATATATATATATATATATATATATACACACACATTAATTAACGTATATATATATATATATATATCAGAATCTTTTCCTGCCATTTCCTGGTTACTTTCGTTTACCGTCGCGGTCAGAGGATATTTAGCTGGTCATGGATCGTTTCTTTTGTTCCTCAAGACTAGCCAGACGGTCTCTTCACCTTCAGCTTCGCTGTGTTCATTAAATTCATTATTAATAAGAAAATGATAAATTGAAATTAAGGCCCTTTCAATTTATAAATAGTACAGTTTGGTCAGTACAGGTCTCGAAGCTTTGAGTGATCTAAGAATGTGGGTTTCAATAGTGTCGGCCACCATCCTAAAAATATTAGCTATTACCCGTTCTTTGTACTGGTAACAATGTATTTTGCTCGGTTCTTAGTCTTATCCGACCAATATTACTAGTAGAGGTGGCCGTACTTTGTTTCTCATTTTTTTTTTTTTAGTAAAATCCCAGCGGTAGGTGCAGTAAATCGGGTCAACTTATACCACTGTAACATTATAAAATTATCATCAATTTATATAATCCATTGGTTTTGCTAGGTGAAGGTGGATTGTTGAAAAGGCAGATTGGAATAGTTACCAAATTGCCTTCCCTTCGCACTATGATGATGGTGCAGACGCCCATCATGAACTTTCCTCCTTTACGTCTTTGATACTAGACAATTATAATAAATATATTACACTAAATCAGGAAATAATATAATATAATATATATATATACACACACACATTCTTAATAGATTAAAACAGGTAAGTCAATTTAAGCTTAGTAAGTAGTAATATTTATTTATTTTTCTTCAAGTAACATTTTTTAATCCTTAATATCAATTTTCCTTCTTAAACAGGCAAACTGTTACTACTGAATATTAATATACTTTACAGGCATTCCTCTTCTAAAAGCGTAACATCATTTTCAGATGTGCTTCTAATTAAACAGAAACAAGTAAATTAAGTTATACAATAAATCAAAAAATGAAAAAAAAACACACACACATACTCACAAAGTGAATACGTGTGTTTTAACAGAAAGTTACTTAATAGTTAGTTTTAATTTATAATATTTATACTTTGTAGACATTTTCGATAGATTGGCTAAAATAAACTATTACATTTCATTACTTCAAAATGACTTATAAGAACAATTCACAAAACAATAGAAGAAATAGTAAAGTAGTAACGAAAAAAAAATGCTTTATTGATTAGCCTAATGTCGATCTCGGATACCGATTTTGTCTTCTTCAGATATTTTAATGTAAACTGTAAGGGTAAATTTTATACATTCTTTACCTTGATATATATTAAAACAAATAATATTTAGTTTTAATGGTGATTAAAAAAAAAAAAAATACCCTTTTTTTTAAGGAATTGAATTAAAGTCAATCTCGGATATCGATCACGTCTTCTGCAGATATTGTAAAAGTGAATTTTAAAATGTGAGGTAAATTTTAATCAATTTTACTAATTTTTTATCATAAATTACCTTTAAATAAATACGATTTGAATGAATAATATTTAATTTTATTGAAGATTTATAAAAAATTTATGTTTAATAATTTGGTTTAATATCGTTCTCGGATACCGATGTCGTCCTCTTTTTTCATTGTAAATGTTATTTTAACGGTCAGGTTAATTTATACCACTTTTAATTTTCGGTTATATTAAATCTCATTGAAACAAATAAGATTGAAAGATAAATTTTACGTTTTATTGATGATTTATTATAAATATATGTTTAATTAATTGGCTGAATGAAAACCAACAACGTATTTTTTTCATGTTTATTCAGAAGTCGCTAGTGTATGTATATATCATGAAAAAACATCTTTGTCATAATCCAGTCACCTGTATGCACACTTCTCTTTTGACACTTTGAGAACTTATAAAAAACAGTTAAGAAAGTCTTAAGACAAATAACTTAGATCAAGCCCTTAAAAAACATATTTTTCCAAATTTGGATTTTGTTCCTGGAAAGTCTCTTTATGTTAACAGTATTACAAGCATTTTTTCTCAGCTTAACAAAGAACCATATGAATGCAAATACCAAGAGCATACACTGCTCCGCATAACAATATTGAACAATGGATACTGCTTGTAGCAAGTTGGTGTATCACATCCATCAAAATTGAAAAAATTAAGCATAGATTAAAGGCTGTCAGAATTAAAATTTAAAATAAATAATTTACCTGAAAAATTAAAAAATCTTGTGTTTGACTAAAAAGTTTCTGCAAATAAAAAAAGAGTTCAATCTTCTTCAAATGAATATGATTATCTTATTTTAAACCTAAAAGAAAAACTTTTTTTTCTGGAGAAGATAAGTTTAAAATTATCAGTTTACTTCCGCAATCTTTGACGAGATCTATAAAATAATATCGGAATTCAATGTGTCTGAGTGTTTGGTTATACTTATTAGAGAATGCCATTATACCAGAGTAAGGTAAAAGACAAAAGAGGAATTAGTAAAGACACAATTAAAAAATTGTGTTAGTTTATGAAGATGACAATAATAGCAGGCTGTGTCCTAGTAAATAGGAGTGTGTTAGCATGTGCGAAGTGATGACACACACACACACACACACACTTTACACAGTGTGATTTTAAGAACTAAGAGCTTAGCTCATAACATAACACACTCAGGGTTACGTATATAAGGCTAATGGCTTCTACAGGTGATTCCTTAAAAAAAAAACTAATTGAAAACGTTAAACGTGAAAGGTAATACACTAAATTTTATCACCAAGTAAACCTTAAAGAGCCTTATTGATAACAAAAATTATTATGAATCCAAGCAAAAGTTTAACATGTTCACAGCCAAGTTGTGAATATCATACATTACGTATACATCATATGGTTCGGTTCATACATTTTTTCCAAATTAAAAGAATCCTGATGTGCATGGACTTGCTAAGTGCTATTGTTAGCTCACATAATAACTTTATAATTGATATATTAATCTGTAACTAAGGAAATGTAACTTACATTAGTTGCCATAAATGAAAATGGTCAGGTCTGTAAAATAATATGTTTGTTAAGTATGTCACGATCCAAAGAAAATGAAGCTGCTACAAAAATAGCAAACAGTGTGATTTTGGACACTATTTTACGACCGTGGTTTGAACCCGGGACCTCCGGATGAAAGGCTGAGAAGCTATCACTCGCGCCATAGAAGCCGACAACTAGTAGTACAATAGTGTTTAACGTAACATTTTTGGTAATATATATATTGTGTTACTATCACATCACTGTGCTGTTATTCTGTAGCCTGGTATATGTAAATAAATATATATATGTATGTATATCTAATGGCTTCAGTAGCCAATGCCTTAAAATAATAATAATAACAAAGACAGAAAGAAAAATTCTTCATACCGATCATATAAATACATAACTGTAAAACAGTCACATTCTTTTGCATTTTTTTGCTTTTTATACCAACTGTAATAAAATTGATCAAAAATTTTATTTTGAATATTCATATTAATAATTCGATTTATACATTTAGAAGGCTGAAAATTTTTCATTCTTAATACAGCAGTATAACATACAGTCTCTTACTATAGTCATTAATAAATCATAATCTTGTACTAATTCAATAAGAAAGGCAACATTATTCATATCCCAGCACCTTCCTTCCAAAAAAAACATTAGGTTAATGCCGTTGTGCCATGTAAATCCTCTCTCCTGACATGTTCGAGCGTACTAAAAAAAAAAAAAAAACACAAAAACCATACACTATACTCAAAATTATATATAGAATAGTTTATAGTAACTACTCTGGAAAAAAATAAAATAATGAAAAATATAAAAAAATAAGCTAACTGTAAAATAAATATAAATTATGTAGTGCATATCAAATTTATTTAGGAATTTGGCAACACTGTCAAATTATAAAAGTTTCTACCCTCTGTAAGAATTGTAATCTAATAATGATAATTGTAATATGTAATAAAAATATAATAAGTGTAATGCAAATCTTTCAAACTGAATGAATATGCAATCTAACAGTAATTAATTGCTACTTATTCCATTTTCTTCTACCACATTGATACAGATGCTGGAAGGTTAATAAGAAATCAAATTTTTGTAAAATGTAAAAAATTAACAATAAAACCAAAGCTGTTATTATATTCAAAAGAAAATGAAAGTAAATTTGTTTGTCCCGTGCTTTATTTTTAATGCATTTAACATTTTAGCTAATGAATGATAATCATGTCAACACATTCCTCATTTCCGTCATGAGATATATATTTTCCTTTAAATCTAATCTATCTTTTCCTTTAATTTATATATATATAAAAATTTCAGTGATTTCTTCTGTTTTTATTTTATACATTTAAAGGAAAAACTATATCTCATGACCGAAATGAGGAATGTAACATAGTGAGTTGTAAAGTAAGCAGTTGTAAGAAACCACAACGTTGGTTTTTTCATGTTGGAACATGCTGAAAACTAACGGATCAGTATATAAGATTAGTGGGAGAAAGTGAAGACGATATAAAAATGGTAACTATAATTCATGTTTGTCAATATATCTATAAATATTTGACGTGTCATAATTTAAATGTATCATACATAAAAGCATCCATAACAGAACCAATTCTTTACAAATAATATAGATGGTTTTACAAATATTCAAAAGTAACAAGATTCAAATGAGTAGAGTAATATTTAGCGCAAATACTAAAATAAGTGTGTTAGAATTTCTTTATTAAGAAAATTTGGGTTAAGGTTTATGATCATTATTTGACAGTAAATTCACAAATCATGATTTTGAAATAGATCTCAATATTTTATCTGTCATTGGTCTATTGAGCCATTTATTCATGTTAATTAATATTTTTTCAATAAAACCTAAACAAAAGTAATAAAACCAAAAGTAGGTAAATAAATATATATTTAAGAAAAAAAGTTTCTTTTGAAATACTTATGCTCTTTCTGAATTAGAATTTCAGTTTTTATCAAATGAAAAAATTTCAATAATATTTTCATATCAGATTACCACAGATTATATAAAATACCGGAATCAACAATATCCAGCCTGGAAAAGGAAATGCAAGATAAAATAATTTTCCATAATACTTTTTGTATTGGTCAAAAAATGTTTGGTAAATGCTAATCCACATTATTATTAATAATAAATACTTGTTGTACAAATAATTTTGTATTTCAGTAATACAAAACTTTTGTAAATTCTTTATTTACCATAATTTGTTTTTTATTTGTCTCTTAACACCCCATCTTTTGAAGCTCTGCATACCACCAGTGGTGTGCCTACCACAGTTTGAAACGACAATTTCCTATTCTGAAGCATTATATTGAAAATCTAAAGTAGTAGTGGTAGATTAAGAAAATGTGTAAAGTTCTTTCATTTTTTAATACATAGAGATTTGTAAACTATTTTAGCATATCACATTATTTTGATTAAAGTTTTACATCCAAAGTAAGGTTAATTTTATATGGATTTGAATACTAGATCATGGATACCAGTGTTCTTTGGTGATTAGTTTCAATTAACCACACTTCTCAGGAGTGGTCGACCTAACATTGTACAAGACTACATTTCATTCACATTCACACATATCATCGTTTGAAGTTATACCTTATAGTAGTTCCAGAATCTAAACAGAAAAAAAAGAGTTTTACATGCAAAAAATCTATAAATTTTATTTCAGATCTATAAATTTAATTGTATATATATGTATTTTAATTGTAGATCTAAATTTGTATTGTAATTTATAAATTTTTATTGTAGCTTTTAAATAAAAATATTTTAGAATGTATGAATAAGAGTTGTGATTATTAAAAAGATTGTACAGTAATTCACTTTTACACGAGTATATATGTGTTACTATTTTAATGGTTGCCCTCTTCAACATGGTCCTCATCTGCAGTGAGTAGTAAGTAGAAGTGATTAGTAGAAGTTAAAGTGTCCAGTGCCAATGTGTGACTAGCAGTAGCAATAATCAAAGGCATAAAACAGAGAAGTTTCTGTCAGCAGTTTTAACACAGCTCCTGTTTTTCTCATTATCAACTCAAAACACATTCTTTTAAGCACAGATTTCCATTTAGGGAAAAATATCGTCTTTAAAAAATAACTTTAATAAAATACTTAGTGATCTTTTCGAATATGGTGACTAATTTTTTCTGTATATTCTTTTGGTCTTAATCTGGAAGATCCCCAAAAGTATTCATTCTCTTCCACGTTCTGACCTACTTCAGTGAATCTTGTATACCACTCAAATCGTGTGTATGAGAAATGCAGTCGTTCAAATTATTATGAGACAGCAAAAACAATTACACTATGCAATGATTCACAGTCTACTGAATAGCCTAGTTTTGATGGTTTTGATAAAAATTCAGACATATACAAGGTCTCTGCCAAAGATCTCATCATTCTTGCTGCTTTTTCTTAAATCTTTAATAATAGTCTCAATATGTAATAGATGAAACTTGTTAATGTGGAAATTTTGTAGCCCTTAAAAAGTACAAACCAAACTTGAACTTCAACCAAGCAACTTCTTATGAAGGGTAATGTGACAACACCATCACATTTGTTGAGATTTGATTATCAAGTTTGTTCAAGTCACCTAATAACCATTTACTGTGTTTTTATATTTGCGCTGCATGTATGAAATTGGTTAACATATGTATGTATTAAGTAATATAACTGTAACTATTTTAGGCACCCTGACATGGATCTCAAGCTATTAAAAACTGACACATCTATTTTAAACATTAAAAAATATTCCATGTCAGAATTACTTATAAGAAATAATAAAAAAATTGAAATTTTTTTTCATAAGCCAAATTCATTATTATAAGTCTGTATTTAGCCTATTAGAATTCAAATATTAGTCAGCTCCACAAGTGATCATCTCCATCTGAGGCAATTGTGTGTTGGATATTACTCTCCCAGCAAATATTCATTTTGTTATGAAATTATTATACATATAGGATTTAACAAATAAGGAGGACCTATATGTTATTTGTGCTTGAATTCTTTTATATATATATATATATTTATTTGTAAATTTGTTTATAAAGCAGTTAACAGTTTAGCTAATGAATGATAACCATGTTGGCACATTCCTCATTTCGGTCATGAGATATAGTTTTTCCTTTAAATATATAGAATAAAAACAGAGGAAATCACTGAAATTATTATATATAAATGTATATATATATATATAAATTAAAGGAAAAGATAGATTAGATTTAAAGGAAAATCTATATCTCATGACCGAAATGAGGAATGTGTCGACATGGTTATCATTCATTAGCTAAAATGTTAAACGCATTAAAAGTAAAGTACGGGACAAATAAATTTATTTTCATTTTCTTTTGAATATAATCATAGCTTTGGTTTTATTGTTAATTTTTTACACCTTACAAAAAATTTAATTTCATTATTACCTTTTGGCAGCTGTAACAATGTGGTAGAAGAAAAAGGAATAAGTAGCAGTTAATTGCTGTTACATTGCATATTCATTGTTTGAAAGAGTTGCATTTTTATATTTTTGATTATATAAATTTTTCCAGAGTAGTTACTGTAAAATATTCTGCATATGGTTTTCGTTTTTTTTTTTTTTAGTACACTCGAACATGTCAGGAGAGAGGATTTGAATGGAATGTCTGCAATGAAATAATGTTTTCTTTGGAAGAAAGATGCTGGGGTATGAATAATGCAGCCTTTCTTATTGAATTAGTACAAAATTATTAATTGTTAATGACTATAGTAAAAAACACAAGTATGCATGTAGATTATACAGCAATATTAAGAATGAAAAATTTTCAGCCTATTAAATGTATAAATCAAATTATTATAAATGCGATTATTTGAGATATAATTTTTATTCAGTTTTATTACAGCTGGTATATAAAACAAATCAATGTAAAAGGATGTGATTGTTCTACAGTTATAGATTTATATCTATGGTATGAAGTGTTTTTTTTTTCAGTCTTTATTATCAATATTTTTTTTTAAGGCATCTGCTAATGAGGCCATTAGGCTTACATACATATACAAGTATATATATATTTATTTAAGTATACCACGCATTAGAATAACAGCACAGTGATGTGATTATAATAAGAGATATATATGTGTATTATTATTTTTATGTATATACATATATATATTACCAAAAATGTTACGTTAAACACTACTAGTACTTCTAGTTACTAGCCTCCATGCCTGACAACTAGAAGTGATAGCATCACAGCCTTTCATTTGGATGTACTGGATTCTAATTCCAGTTGTAAAATAGTGTTCAATATTTCACTGCTTGCTACTTTTTTAGCAGCTTCATTTTCTTTGGATTCTGTAATTTTTTAAAGTACATATTGATATACAAATCTGCCATTTTCATTTAAGGCTACTATTGCAAGTTACTGTAAAGGTATCAAATATAAAGTCATTATGAAAGCTAACAATAGCACTTTGGAAATTAGAGCATATCAGGATTATTTTAATTTGGTAAAAATGAATGAACCAAAGCATATGATATATTCCCTAGAACTTGGCTATGACTTGGACTTTTGCTTGGATCCATAATAATTTTTGTTATCTGTAAGGCTCTTTAACGTTTACTTGGTGATAAGATAAAGTTTTGTGTATTAACTTTCATGGTTAACATGTTGAATTAGTTTTTTGGAAGGCATCACCTGTAAAAACCATTAGCCTTATATACATAACAGTGACTGTGCTATGTTATGAGCCCAGCTCGTATTGATTAAATCCACACTGTGCAAGGTGTATGTATATATATATATATATATATATATATATATATGTGTGTGTGTGTGTGTGTGCATGTGGGCACGTGCCAGTGTCTTGTATGCGTGGTGGGGAAATAAATATACACATGCAGCAAGTAGAATTTTACATAATTTTCACTTGATATTTTGACATGGAATACTGAGTTTTAAGCTTTTCCACTAATGATTCGAAAACTCATGTTTGGTCTGAAGAACAGTACTCATCTCTATCCTATCAGCTGTTACCCAGTATTTATACATTATTGCATCATAATACTATTCGGAAAAGTTGGTCATGTCATATATTGACTGCTTACCTGCACATTCGGTTCGCACATTCAACACACAGTTGTACTTATCCTTGTCACAAACAAAATTAACATAAAGTTTAGGACCATTAATCATGAGCTTTTATGTTCTTAAGGTAGAGTGATAAACGCAAACTGTATGAGTCCAAGATACATCATTCAAGAGACACCAATTTTGACAGATTTTGCAGAACTTTGATCTTTCAAATTTGTCCTCATGTTTTTCGCTTTTATAGGATATATGCAATTTATCTTAGTTTATCAGAACAAGGCGCTTTTGCTTATGCACTTTGACACCATTACACACGTGTTAACACAGTCCTATTTACCAGGACACAGCCTGCTATTATTGTCATCTACATAAATTAACAGAAGTTTTTTAATTGTGATGTTACTAATTGTTGTTCTTATGTCTTTTACCTTACTCTGGTATAATGGCATTCTCTAGTAAGTCTAACCAAACACTCAGACACACTGAATTCTGATATCATTTTTTTTATCTGGTCAAAGATTTCGGAAGAAACTGGTAATTTTGACCTTAACTTCTTCAGAAGCAACAACACATTTTTCTTTTAGTTTTAAAATAAGATCATCATATTCATTTGATGATAAGTGAGCTCCATTTTTATTTTCAGAAAATTTTGAGTCAAACAACTCCATATTCTTTGTTAATTTTTCAGATAACTTATTTATTTTAAATTTAATTACTGACAGCCTTTAAACTATGCTTAATTTTTTCAATATTGATAGAGGTGATACACCCAAAATGCTTCAAGCAGCATCAATTGTTCAATATTGTGATGCGGAGCAGTGTATGCTCTTGGGATTTGCATTCATATAGTTCTATGTTCTGCTGAGCAAAAATACTTTTTAAGAAGATTAATATAAAGAGGCTTTTCAAGAACTAAAACCAAATTTGGAAAAAAGTGATTTTAAGGGCTTGCTCTAAGTTATTTGTCTTAAATCTCTCTTAACTGTTTTTTTCTTTTTTTTTGAGTTTTCAAAGGGTCATAACAAAAGTGTTCTTACACTGGATTTTGACAAAAATGTTTTTTCATTATTTTTACAAACACTTATTTAGAAACACTGAATAAACATTTTAAAAAATAAGTTGTTGGTTTTCATCGCTAAATTCACAAATTTTAACTAGTTCCTTTGCCACTGAACCATCCACTGCTTTATGTCACTCTTCATTTATAAAAATTTCTATAGAACATTGTTCTATGATTGTTTTATTTGAAATTTCTTGAAAAATAATGTAAAAATTTAAGTGATTTTAAAATCTTTCAAAATGATATTATTTTGTAACATGAACACTGCAGTTGAATGGTTTAAACAAATTTATATAAACTATTGTAATATGTATAAAAATACTAAAGTGCCAAGAAAGACAAGAAACCTCCTTGAAACACTTTATGTTGCAAGTTTTCCTTTCAGTTACCAGTTTGACTCATTATATGAGTAAAACTGATATCGCTTTTAACAGTTTTTTCATTTTTTTTTTTTTTTAATAACATTTATATTAGTGAGATACACAGGAAATTTTACAATAATATTGTAATTTTACAAATCTGATATTTTTATGCCAACCCCATAAGAGTTATTTGAGGTCAAAATTTAATATTAAAAAAAATAATAATAATGTTCATCACCATTAATATATTTCATATATTAACATATATGTTATGCGTGTATTTGCATATTTAATTTTGCTTATGGTATAGTTTAAATAATAAAAACGAAACATTAATAATAAGTTGTGTCTTAACATAAAACTATTAAATTTTTATTTAAATAAAAAATCTAGAAGAAAAATAGTTCATTAGAAAAAAAAAACAATCTGTCTAAACATAAATTTTTCTCATTATGAAAACTTATATTTTTATTGCCACAAAACAAATTATTCATTGCTGTTAGTACACTTAAGCAGTTAATACAAAGAGCTATTCTTTTATCATAAAACATTTCATAAGTCGATAAAACAAAATATTATGTGACGAATTCAGGTAACTTTGATTATTAATCATTTATCAAAATAATTTATTTTGATGATAATTACTAATAAACTAAGATATTCTTAGTAAAAATTTTTTTTTATAAAAATAAGTATTTTTCATAATTATTACATCAAAATATTTTTCTGTTTATTTTACTGATCACAGTACATTATCTTGAAAGTGTATTTATTAATAAACTAAAAGTACATAATGAGAATTGGAATAAAAGTCTTCTAGACTATAATTTTTTTTTTTTTATCAACCGGAAACTTTATGAAGTTACCAAATGATAAGTGAAATTGAGCAAAAGATTTTCGCTTCCTTCATAACTATCAAGAGTTAACAAAGTTCTTCTACCTCACTAATCTCAGTAAAAACAAAAATCATATGTATATAAAAAATTGTGACATTTCTGTAACAATAATTTATTTAAAAATTAATTTTTATATTTGCGTAAACAACACAAACAAAGATACTTTTATGATTGTAGCACAAGCATTAATATGCTTTAAGATGCATTAAGTTTCTGATTCTAGCATGTATTAATATTTATGTATATTATTTTCCATTAAGTATTGTAGGAAGACTTTTGTTAAATTAAAAAAAAAATTAGAGGATTTTTAATATTAAAGTAAAGAGATTTGAAAACAAAAAAGAGATCAAAAGAAATGGAACAAAACTACTTACAGTGCTGAATAAAAATGACTTTCAATATATCCACCAACAATAGAAAAATCATAATGATAAATATATTACATCAGAACGGTAAAAGTCATTGGACTAAATAGGTTTTATAAGCAAAGATTGGATACCTTTTTATCAAAGCATTTACATCATCACGCTATAACAATCCAATACTAACAAAGTGACATTTTATTTTTTATTAAAACTTTTCGTGTGTATGTTATTTGCAAACAACTTAACATGACACTTTTAAGCGAAACACACTTTAATAATGAATCATCCAAATTATATCTTATAATTTGTATGCCAAATACCCCAAAAAAATTAAGATATAATTGAATGGGGTATTTGGCATTCTTTGATGAATCTGACAAAAAAAAAAAATTGTGGATGGATTGAAAATATAACTTTCCTTGAAATAAATGGTCGTAATTATTAGTTATAATTAAATAAACAATCAGATGAAACCTAGAAACCTTTGAAATGGGGAAATAAAACAATAGACATAAGAAGAACTTCAGAATTCTCGTGTGACATACTCTCAAACTGTCTCTGTCTCTATCAACCTCCCTCACACACTCACTCTCTCACTTTCTCTCTCTCTCTCTATATATATATATATAAAGCAACTTTTAGTGATTGAGTGATTCATTAACGCCTAGTAAAAATTATGGATGACATTAATTGATGATAATTTTATTCATGTTCTAATGATGTAAATGGTACCGGTGTTCTTTAGTGGTTGGGTTTCAATTAACCACACATCTCATGAGTGGTCGACCTGAGATTGTACAAGACTACACTTCATTCAGATTCATACACATCATCCTCTTTCACCCTCGTAAGTAATACCTTACGGTAGACCGGAGGCTTAGCAGATAAAAAGAGAGAGAACGGCGTAAGTGCACCCACGAAAGGATTTTTTCAAATTCCAAGTTTAAAGAGTCAAAATAGATTTTGAATTTTTTTTTTAATCCGGTGATTTTTTTTTTATTATTTCTTGTAGCAAATGAAGTTATCATTTTGATTTTGGGTAAGTGTAATTACGATGTAAATATCTAAAACCCATGTTCTACGTTCGGGTTTTATGATATTCGATTTTTTTGTCGGTTTTTTTTTCAACTGTGTACGGCGCGGCGGCTCAACCAACACAGCACTATTGTAGTATTTATTGCATTGCATGTAGTACAGTATGTAGGACGCGAATTACTTCACTTACCTCCGGTTTTTTACAAAAAAAAAGTGTGACGCCAAATACGGCCACCTGTACTAATGGTACTGGTCAGATAAGACTAAGTACCGGGCAAAATACATTTTTACCAGTACGAATAAGGGGTAGATATTTACGATCACCCACCACACAAAACGGACATAGCTTCTTCTGATTACCATTTGCTTTGGTAATTGAAAGAATTTAATGAACGGTAAGCAAATCGAAGGGGACGATGAATTTAAAAATGCAGCTAATCAATCGCTAAATGGACTGGCAGCAGAGGAATACGGCGAGGGTATATAGAAGCCGTTGTACACATACGATACATGTAGCAATTCGTGTGGCTATTATATAGAGAAGTAGTATAAGGTATGCAGTTTAAGAGAAATAACAAATATTTATAAAGTTTTCAGAATAATTTTTTTTAGAGTGAAACAGTTTTTACTTTAGAGATAACTTCTTGTATATATATATATCTTTATATATCTCTCTTTATAATATATATATTTTTCTTATTATAAAGTATGTTATTTTTCTAAACTATATGAAAATATATATATATCGATGTTTTTGTTACAGCAATTTCTGATTTATTTCGCAATAACGAAAATTTTTGTTGGATCTGATGAAGTCTGTGAGAGATACAGAAATGGAGTTCCTGATGAAAACGAAAACAGAAATAAAGGTTATACAGATGAAACAGTAATCCAGTCGCATAGTAATTATTACTGTAAGCAGTTTGGTAAAAAACCGCAACGTAGTTTTTATCATATGGGAACATGCTCAATATTAACGGATCGGTATTTAAAATTAGTTGGAGAAAGTGAAGACGATATAAAAATGGTAACTATAATCCATGTTTTTCAATATATCTATAAATTTTGACGTCATAATTTAGATATATCATACATAAAATCATCTATAAAAAACAAGTTCCTTGCAAATAATATAGATTGTTTTACAAACATTCAAAAGTAACAAGATTCAAATGAGTAGAGTAATATTTAGCATAAATACTTAAGTAAGTGTGTCAGAATTTCTTTATTACCTTTAAGATTACCTGACATAACACTAAATGTTACGCCTTAAACAAGTAAGGTAAGGTAAGGAAGCTTTCTATTAATTTTTAATGGGGTTTGTAGAAATGATGCATTTCTTCCGGTTACATTAAACGAATGAAAGGAATGAATGGTTTCCTGTTGCCTTCTTTACTAAGTTAAATATACGATCTCATGTCAGACTACAGAGTCCACCAAAACGTAATAATGATCAATTATTGAGTGAGTGTGTGGGCTTTATTTGGTTTCCTACGAGGACTAATCATATAATGTTCAGAGAAGGAAATTGTGATCATTTTTCCTCAGGTCTTTTTTTAATCACAGTTGTAAAAAAGATTCTAAACAAAATGACTTAAAATATCAGATAGTGTAAAGCGGCACACAATATGCTTTATGCAGTGAACCAGCATATTATTGCTTTTACTTGTAGCGTAAAAATAAATATTACAATAGAAATAAATATTCATTAGACTTACTCAAGTTAGCTTACTAATATTTAAAAATTTTTATATTTTTTCTGATTTCTGGCGGTGCCAGGGTCCTTTGGCCACCCCTTATATTTGTCCTAGTATATTAGTAAGTATATTATTTTCATGACTAACAAACCATTTTTACTGGTGAGCTAGTCACTTTTTCTAATTCTTCTCTCAACTTTGTCAAAACTTCCTTATGATAATATGAACCGACTTGTGCCTTCTTATATCTTGCACTGTTATGTCTTACATTAAAAACACAATAAGCGTGCTTTTGAATTTGATTTTCTTTCATGAAATTTTTTATTTTTGGTGATGACTATGTTTTATCAAACCATTAAATATATTTTTTAATCACACAGGACTTTAATGTCCTATTTCAATTGATGGTTATTTTTGTTAAAAAGTCAGTATAAATGTCATGCTCTGATGCATGATAGTGCAAATTTTCTCGTGGCATTCTTTCAGATCTGATGTGAGAATCCTACAGACAAATTTTCACTCTGTAAATACTCATGAAAAAATTTTCCAACGAGTGTCATTGTCGATGTTCATGACATATATTATTAATCAAACACATACTAGGTGATCTTTTCTGATTCATTTTTTTTCTGTACATTCATTGGGTCTTAAACTCGAAGAGTTTTAGAGTGTTTCGAGTAAACTCGAAGTGGTTTAAGTTAGAACGTGGAAAAAAATGAATGCTCTTGGCATTCATCCTTTTCCACGTTCTGACCTACATCAGTAAATCTTGTATACTATTCAAATCGTGTATATGAGACATGCAGTCTTCTCTATAAGCTTCAGAAACAATCCATTGATGTTTCATTCAGTTTTACTAAAAATTTTAAATTGACTTAATATTATACTTTTAATCTTCAGATTATTATGGAATAGTAAAAACAACTGCACCTGAATAGCCTTGTTTTGATACAAATCCAGACATATACAAGGTCTCTGTCAAAGAGCTCATAATTAATGCTACTTTTTCTTAAATCATGAATAATGGTCTCATTATGTAATAGATGCTACTTGTATAATGTGAAAATTTTGTAGTCCTTAAAAACTATAAACCAAACTTGAACATCAATCAACAACTTCTTATGAAGGGTAATATGGCGACACCATCACATTTGATTGATTATCAATTTTGTTCAAGTCACCTAAGAATCATTTACTGTGTTTTTATATTTGTGTTGCATGTATAAAATTGGTTAATATATTTATGTATTAAGTACTATAATTGTACTATTTTAGGCTCCCTGACATAGATCTCAACCTATTAAAAACTGACACATCTATTTTAAAGATTAAAAAAGGTTTCATGACAGAATTACTTGAGAAAAGAAATAATGAAGTAATTGAAAATTGATTTTTTTTCATGAGCCAAATTTACAGTTTTAAGTTTGTATAAAACCCATTACAATTCAAGAATTAGTCAGCTCCACAAGTGATCATCTCAATCTGGAGAGTGTGTGTTGGATATTATTCTCAGAGTAGACACCCATTTTGTTATTAAATTATTATACATATAGGGTGTAAGAAATAAAGAGTACTTAGTTATTTGTGTTGAATTCTATGAATAAATGTGAAAAAATATATAAGAGTTTAAACATTTCAACAATTTCCCCTGTTTTTACTCTGTAAATTTACAAGAAAATCTATATCTCATGATCGAAATGAGGATTGTTGTCATTCCTTATTGAGGAACTGAAGGATAACATTTTCAATTTTGATGGAGGTAATACACCCAAAATGCTATAAACAGCATTCATTGTTCAATAATATAATGCGGGCCAGAGTATGTTCTTGGTATTTGCAATTCACATAGTTCATTGTTCTGTTGAGAAAAAATAGTTTTCAAACACAACACAAAGAGACTTTCTAGGAACAGAATTCATATTTGAAAAAATGTGTTTTTAAGAGCTTGCTCTAATTTATTTTGTCTTAAGTCTTTCCTAACAGTTTTTTTGTTATTTCTCAAAGTGTCATAACAGAAGTATCCATACAGGTGACTAGATTATAAGAAAAATGTTTTTTCCTGATATTTACAAACACTAGTGACATCTGAATAAACATGTAAAAAAAAATAAGTTGTTGGTTTTCATCTCTAAATTCACAAATTTTAATCAGTTATTTTGCCACTGAACCATGAACTGTTTTATTTCATTCGTCATTTATATAAATTCCTATGGAACATTGTTCTTCCACTGTTCTATATGAAATTACTTGAAAAATAATGTAAAAATTTATATGATTTTAAATTTACAAATATGATATTATTAAGTAAAACTTGTTTAATATACGCTTCCAAATTCAGGATGAAATTTGAGACACTCAGTAGAGATCAGAATATGTCACTGACTGGTCAGACTGACCAGTCTATAACAACAAAGCTAAATGATACAACAAGATAAATGAGTATGTTGCAATATGAATTTTCCTGATGAATGGAAATGACTTCAAGCGCCTTTATAACATGAACACTGCAGTTGAATCGTTCAAAATAAATATATATGAATTATAGTAATATGTATAAAAATATTAAAGCGCCAAGAAAGACTAGAAACCTCCTTGGAACACTTATTTTATGACTCAAACTGGTATCGCTTTTAACAGTTTTTTCATGATTTTTGAGAGGTTATAATGTTTTTATTAGTAAAATACAAAAGAAAATTTTTAATTGTATTAAAGACTTGCAAAAATATAGTTAAGTTTGCAAATTTGCTATTTTGTGATAACACCATTTTTTATTAAAAAAAAATTTATGTTCATTCCCATTAATATTACTTATGGTAAAACTAACAACATATACCTACATATAAAAAAAATAATTCAAACTGTGCGTGCCATCCCTGCCTCTTGGAATAAATTACCAAATGTAAAATTTTACAGTTTTTTATATTCAAATTTTTTGAACATAATTTTCTCATAGAAAGAAGAATGCTAGGTAACCAAAACAGAATCCTTTTACCTTGAGAAAATATAGATAAGTTGCTTTTTTCATCCTTCTAGCACCAATAGTTTTTTAGTTATGATTTTTTTTTCTAAACACTTACAATCACTAAAATAGATTTGCACACTGTTAACAAAAATGGCCGCCAAATGTAAACTGCTTAAATAAAAAATTTAAGAAAAAATGTTTAATTTTAAGTCCTGTTTATTTTTATGTTTAAGTACTGAATCATGTAGAAAACAAATGGTTAAGTTTCAGGTTTTTTTCAACTGTCAAGCAACCCCCCTTAGTTCACTCTAAAAAACTAAATATGTATCTTATTTGTTTTAATGTAATAAACAAAATTCATTAAATTAACCTCACATTTACAATACATGAATAAGACAACATCGGTATCAGAGATCAACGTTAGGCCAAATAATTAAACATATGTCTGTTAATAAATCATCAATAAAATTTAAACAATATCTTTTTCATTTTTATTTGTTATAAGGTAATTTAAGATTAACAATGAATAAAATTGATGAAATTTAATTTCACATTTAAAATATATGAAGAAGTCAACATTGGTACCCGAGATCGCCATTGCGCCATCCAATAAACATATACTTTTTTTTTAAAATCATCAATGTTTTGTTAAAGTAATCCCACATAAACTGATGAAATTTAACTTAAACTAAATTACTTTTACAATATCTTAAGAAGACATGATCGATATCTGAGATTGACTTTAATCCAGTTCATTAAACTCAGTAAAACTAAATATTATTCTTTCAATGTTTTAAAGTAATCAAGGTTAAAGTAACAAATATAATTTATGAAATTTACCCTTACATTTTACAGTTCACATTGAAATATCTGAATAAGACAAAATCAGTATCCGACATCGACATTAGGCTAATAAATTAAGCATTTTTTAAAATAAATCATCATAGTGTGAATTTAGTGCACTATAAGAAAAATTACTACTTCACTATTTGTTCTATTGTACTGCAAATTCTTCTTATAAGTCATTTTGAGTAATGAAATGTCATAGCCTATCCTACAGAAAATATTTACAAAATATAAATAATGTAAAATTAATAACTATTAAGTAAATTTCTATTAAAACACACGTATTCACTTTGTGAGTATGTGTGTGTTTTTTCATCTTTTAATGTATTGTATAACTTTATTTACTTGTTGCTGTTTAACAGGAGCGATGCTGTAAATGTTGGTACGATTTTAAATGCGTCATGCCTGTAAAGTATATTAATATACAGGAGTAACAGTTTGACTGTTTAAGAAGTAAAATTATTGTTACCATGGATACAAGGATTAAAATGTGTTACTTAAAGAAAAATAAATAATTACTAATATTTATTAAGTTTAAATTTACTTTTCACCTGTTTTAATCTATTAAGAATGTGTGTGTGTATATATATATATATATAAATTTAATTAAATATAAAAAAACACAAAAATAATAAATTTTAAGTAATGTAAATTATAAAAGTAAGATTTATGATCTGAAACGTCTCAACATTTTCATTGTTTTAGATAAAGGTTTTTTTCAAAATTTTTATAACTCCCTATATATAATGGAGTCCACAAAATAAATATTTAAAGTGAAAAGATTCTTAAATTTTTATATTAATAATATTTCGTTGTTATTTTAATAATATTAAAATAGTTTAGTTTTTGTTATGTAAAATCATGTCCTTTCAAATTTGGCGGAAAGTTATGAAACCTACTACAAGCAGTAGGGTTACATCTTTGTTTGCATTAATATTTTAACAGAAGAATTAATTTTTGTTTGGCAATTTGCATTGTCAAAGCTTAGTTTTAATTAATGTAATTATTTATTCTGTTAATAATTAATTGTACTTATAAATAGAGTAGAAATTATTAATAGAACAAATAGATTTTTTAAAAGTTTTCTCCAAGTACAACGGACAGTATATAATCAAGACAATGGAACAGATGAGAGAACAGGGCTCAGTATGTACAGTTGTTAGTTCCAATCAGTGACACTGCTATTGTACCTGAGCGAAAGTTTAAATTGTTTTGTATGGGTTTTGTTAAATGTAATAAAAGTATATGGTTAAATAAATTACGGTGAGGAATTCTGATAACCTGTAGGTTTTTGACGAATCCATTTTCTCACTACATCATCTTATCATCAGAAGTTTAAATTTACATATTCCACATCTATTACTTAAGCTTATCAAACCTTCTTTTAAGCTTATCAAAACTTAAAATTAAAACCTCCTTTGTATATAATGGTATAAGAGTTATACCATTAGAGTAATTAGTTCATCTCATCGGCTGAAAATATAACCTAATGGTGAATCCGGAGGTGAAAAAAAAAAAAAAATACATTAAATTATAATTAATAAACATTATAATAAATTACATTTTTTGATTCAATCGTTCTTAAAATGACTGAAGAAAAAGAAAATATATATAAATGAAATCAAATAGTTTTATTTATATTATAACAAAAATCAATGACAAAATTGGAAGCCGCATAATGAATTTATTATAAATTTGATTAGCTATAATAGCTGCATATATCAACTATAAATTTGTAACAGATCAATTGTGTCTTTATGATAAGTATGAATTAACTATAGCAAGAATATAAAATTAAACGAATTAATCTGCTGAATGTTTGCCAATGAGTTTAAAACTTAAACCTATTTGCAATGAAAGAAACAAATAAATTAAGATTTATTTCATTCCATATCCATTCTTTTGTTTACATTAATTTAATTTCTGAAATTTGTCTTTGTAAAAGAAAGAAGAAGAAGAAGAAAATTATCTTTATGTCTGATGTTTCTTGCCTAATTTTTGTTTCAGTAACTTTCCCAGTTATCAGCTATTTGTCATTAATTATAGTTATTATTTCACTCATGATGCAAAATTATGAAAAAAAAAAAATTAGTAAAAACAACTGATATTTAAATTTTATGAGTTGAATAAGAGCATAACATACGCTTATTAAAAAAATAAATAAATAAATTATCTCCAAAATTTCTTATCTTCTATTAATTTCTCTTACCACCAAAACCTATTTTTAACTCTTCACATATATTTACCTGCGTTACTTAGAAGTTATCAGTAATAAAAAAAAATCACCAAAAGAAATTGTTTTTTTACAAAATGAACAGTAATAATAAATTTGTAATCATTGCTTGCATCGACGAACGGAAGCTCCGCAGTTGGCTGTCCTCCTCCATCTATGCACTAGCTAGACTTCCCGAACAGTGAACTTGGTCACAGTAGATCTTAACATCTGTTCAGTGTCCAGTGTTTACACTGATGAGTGACAGCTATGAGGCACTGGGACTCCCTATCTCAGCACCACTGAGGTCATACAAAAGACCAAGCCCCGGTGTGGTCTCCTCCACAGGAGAACTGCATTTAAAGCGCTGGCATAAAAATCAAGTCCCGGCCACTGGGGTGGGGTCCAGAGTTGAACATGTTGACCCTGGCAAAGTAGATGAATGTGTTTCAAAATATTTACTTAGCCATCTTTAAAAAAAGAAACGAAAATTTATTTTTGTACTTGAAGCATAAAGCAAACATAACTTTATTCAGTAAAAATGTACACAAATAAAAATTTAAACTGCTGAATGTTCAGAAAATGCAATATTTTAAAGTCATTAACATATTGAATTAGAAATGTTGATAATTCTAAAAAATTACTACTTAAATTTTTTTCATGCTTAATTTACTACAATAGATATGCTTAGTATAAAAAAAAACACAAGATGTAAATTTCAGAAAGGTGGTTTGGATAGCAGCAAAAGTCCAAGGTCATACCGTGTTATGAGTACTGTTTCAGTTATCAATCATGCTCTATTCGTGGTGCTCTGTTCAGCTGTTAGTCCGGTGAGTGGAGACAGGAATAAATAATTATATATAATTGATGAAATTTGGAATATTACATAATTTAGTAGCTGAGCTATTCATTTCAATTGAAATTATTCATCAGAAATACGTTTCACATTTGTTCATCACTGAAATGCAAAAGTTTTGATAATAGTATATGTAACTTACAAGGGAAATAATTTGGGTGAGATGTGTTTTTGACAAATAATTTCAATTGTAACAAATAACTTAGATCATAAATAACATATTTCTTCTAAATTGGAAGCGAGTTCTTAATAGTACATAATGATCAAGGATTAAACCATAGACTCTAACCTTAACAGTCATCAGATTCAATTGTTGATGTTGAGTGATGGCATTCTTCATAGGGTGATTATCTGCAACAAATTACTAATATAATGGAATATTCAGTGTAGCCATGTCTCTGTAGAGACATGGCTAAACAAATTAAGCCAAATATTCTACAAAATAACATTTAACATTATTTCCATACCTTGGTAATTTATCTCAAATATATGGCTAATTTTTTTTAAATTTATCTTGTGGTTAATTCGCCATTGAAAATCAGCTCATTTCAAAGTCGAGAGTACTAAGATTGAAATCCTAGTAAAGGCAGTTACTTTAATTTGGATTTAAATACTAGATCGTAGATACCGGTGTTCTTTGGTGGTTGGGTTTCAATTACCCACATCTCTTAGGAATGGTCGATCTTAGAATATGCAAGACTTCATTTGCATTCACAGATATCAACCTCACTCATTCCAGAGGCTAAACAGAATAAAAGTGAATGGTTAAATATCTGGTATGTATAATCCACTGTGATGTAGTGAACTGTTTTCTATACAAAAATTCAAATTTTTTAACTTTTTTGTTTTATTCAATTTATTACACCATTTTATTCAAAATTAAATTCTCCACAAATTTTGTTTAAAAGTTTTACGTGTTTATTATCCATTTAATTAAACTGTTCTACATCTAACATAAAAAAGTGGGGTTTTTTTACCGAAATTTATTGGTTTTCACCACAGATTTTCAACAAAAAAAAATTGAATGTAAATATCGTTCTGGGAATTACTAATTGGATTTTATATTTCAGTAACGTAAGAAATTACTAATTCTACCCCTTAATTAATGCTCGAAAATTTTCATTATATTTCACCAGTATACCAGAAATCCAAGCGAAGGAAGAATTCTAGGACACATGTTGATGTGAACTTTTACCATTATTTTCACGAGTAGTTTAAGTGTAAAAATGCGAAAAGAACTTCGTGATAAACTCTATATAAATAATCAATGATAATTTTTCCAACGAAACACATCACATAAATTTATTGCTGTTTTCAGTTCTTCAAGCTATTAAGCTGTTAGGTGTTCTTTTTAGGTTTTTGTTTTAGCACTTTTATTTTTGGCTTCGTCCAAATCATAAAAATTTGTCCGAATAGTTTCTGATTTTTATTGGAATATAAAATCAGAATATATAGCCCACTTTAACGTAAAATAAATTGTAAATGTAAAAACAAATTAAGAAAAATAGATGCAGTTAAAGTTAATTTTTATTAATACAAACTTATGAAGCAAAGTTAAGGCAAGAAAATTAATTGCAAAAAATTAACACACAATAATTCACAATCCTGTTTTTTTTTTTTGGTAGGAGGTGGGAGGGCGAACAATGCTTTTAATAAATAAATTTAAAAAAAAATTAATACCAAAAACTAAATTAAAATAACAAATAAATAGGTAAAAAAAAAAAATAAATAAAATAAAAAATTAGAAACTAATTGACTAAAAACTTACTACTAATATCAGAGAACAAGGTAAAAACGTAATACCTAACAACTACATTAAAATAAAAATATTACCTAAAATCTAAAAACTAAAAAATAAAAAAAGGATAAAATCACTAAAATAAAATAAAATAAAAATTTGTTTAAAATACAAAACTAAATAAAATATAAAAATTCGACAGAATCCGTGAAGGGTGTAAAGGGTCTCTTCACGGATTACAAAAGAAAACAACGACTACATCTATAATTAAACAAGTTTATTCTGTGTAGGAATACAAAGTACCTGATCCACCACTTGCTTATCATTGCCTAGAATGTGGCGAAAGTTATTGGGTAATTTAAATTTGCTAGTAAGGCCGCATAACGTACGCAATCGAACAATATGTGCCGTACAGTTAAGCGGCAGTCGCATCTTACGTAGAGTGATGGATTCTCTCCTGACATCAGGTACTGTTGTGTGTGGCTCTTGTATGTCCCATCGGTAATCGGCAAAGGACCACTACGACACGACGAATAGTTCTGTTTGAAGAGTCTCAAGGCAACACAGTGTCTTTTACATGTCGTAGTTTATTATCGACTGTGGCCGTCCAATCACCTTACCACTTTGCACGAAGAGTGAGTTTTATATAATGAATAAACTTGCATGTAGTAACACGTCTAGTCAAAGAAGGCTGACTACATGCGTCTTTAGCTGCGGAATCCCCCCGTTCATTTCTCGGAATCCCCACATGGCTAGGGATCCAGCAGAAACTTATTCGTGTGTTGCGATGGTTCAACTCGGCGATTGATTTGTATATTTCTATGACGATAGGATGTCTGGAATAAAAGTTTTCCAGGGCTTGTAGAGCACTGTACGAGTCACACTACAAATAAGAATATGGCTACAAAATAAGAACAATGGTTCGTCGGGTTAATGATATTCAGAGACTTGTTTAGTCTCTGAGGTCGGCTTCCGTGGCCGAGTGGTAGCGTCTTGGCCTTTCATCCGAAGGTCCCGGGTTTGAATCCCGGTCAGGCCATGGCATTGTTCACACACGCTACAATTCATTCATTTCATCCCTCTGAAGATATACTTAATTGTGGTTCCGGAGGTTAAACAAAAAAAAAGAAAAGAAATAGAGACGTGTTTATAATTGGAGAGTGGACTTCTTAGTATGTGCACGTATCTTAACGAGCTCCGTGTTTACACTCAGTTTTAGGTTGGTTATTTGGTTTACTTAGTGATTACGACGACTGGGTTCTGACGGTGGATAACGGATTGATGTGTTTTTAAAGTTTAAGGCTGTTCGATTGACGGATTGAAAAGTTATTAGATTTTTTTTTACTATAAGAACAATGTGTTTCTGTCAGGTGTAAATTACTGATTGATTTAAAATCTAGAATCGTGTGTTTATCATTACTAATAAGAGACTGTGTGGATTAGTAGTTTCGATAATACTGCGGTCGGGGAATTTATCTTATCTGGAGGAGATAAATTTTGTTTTCATTTTAATTATCAATACAAGACAATGACTGATATTTAATTATTTAGTTTTGTAAGTGTATGTATTATGTACTTAAGAAGTGGCGGGTTTGTATTTGCAGAAGGATCACTTCAAAAAGATTGAGATTACTCAAGGACTCCCTGCAAAAGACATAGAGAGATCGCGTGTGTTCCTGATATAAAAATATCGGTGGCAGAAAAATTCATACACTGAAAAAGTGAAGAAATTTGCGCCAGATATCGATAGAAGATTAGATACGAATGATTCCAAGCCAAGTGGTACTATTATTAAAGATATCAAGAGTCTGGAAATGTTGTATCCAGAAGATTCAGATGAAGATAAATATTCGACTTTTGCGATAATCATAGATGAAAGTAGTGACGAAATATTGCGATACTTACAAAGCTATAATCCGAATAGGCGGTATGGAGAACACAAACTAATGTTTTTGACCCCGAACGATGAAGTCGGAATTAAATTTAGTAAGATAACAGAATACTGAGAAAGACGTGAACAACAAATAGAAGATGTGTTACCCTTCTACTTGATGGAAGGCGTACCAAGAAAACAAATCCCACAGGGTCCGTCTACATCAATAGCCACAGTCAGTAAACCCGGCATGACATATGCAGACCTGCTAAAACAGATGAAGGATTTCGGAGATGAACTGATAGGAGATATCCTTTCTGTAAAGAAAGGGAAAGTAGGGGACTCCCAGAAACGAGAGGAAGTTATCAAACGGGTTGGAGCAATCTCGAGATCGAGCTGAATGTGTTCCCCTAAGTTAGCACATTTTTCTTCCTCTCGGCAGTCGGTGTCGTTGTGACCTTCTTTGGAACATCGAGCGCACATTGCTGTTTTTTGGCAAGTCGATGTTGTATGGCCATACCCATTGAAAACATCGTCGTGGGTTGGGGATGAAAGCTCGCCCTCAAACCGACAGGTAACCCACTTTTATCTTTTCTGGTGGTACCAGAGGTTCATTATGAATGACGATGTGGGTACTTCCATTCGGCTTTCCCTTCTCATTATACGTTTAACCTCCAAAACGTCCTCAGAACGGAGCTCACGAGTTATTTCAGCGACATCCATCTCTTGAAGATCTCGGCAAAAGATTACATCACGGCTAGTGTGAACGGCTAGTTTAATTTTATTTTTTTTACGTGGCTCAATGGGCTTGTTGGTTGTTGGTTTAGTGATGTGTCAGCGTTTGCGTTGATACTTTGTCATCTGATTTTTTTGCAATGTTGTCTTTCACACGATTCCTTGTCGCTCATGCTCGCGCATGTGTGTGCGTGCGGATGATTTCGTTTCGTTCTAGCCTGCTTCGTTCGTCGAGTTAAGACGCATCACTGTAGGCGCCTCTTTACCGATTTTTCCCTTTGTCATCGGTGGTTATTCTGGTCACCAGCTCTTCGCCTCCGGAAAGGTTTCGCTGCCAATCCTGCTGGTTCTTATGTTCATACGTTGAGCGTCGCTCTCAACTTGAAGGTCGTGTTCTCCATACTGCGTCGTCTTACTGCCGGAAGTATCAAATGTTTTCCTCCGGCTTGGTAATTATTCATCTTACCATGCTCCCGGATATGTCATCTCTGAGTGATAAGTGTTGTAATTAGTTAATGTTATTTTAACAAGTGAGTTTTATTTGTGTATTGTATGTTGTCATCCACATACATAACGTACGTTATTTTTCTTGTTTTATTGATTTTTTTACCTTTAAACTTATTTTAAGTCTATGAACCCTTTGGTTAATTCTTTTCCCTTAAGAAATGTCGTTATTAGCTATTTTACTGACCTGTTTTATTTTTATTTTGTGCACAATATTTTTTTTTTTGGTTGTAAATTCCCATTTGTCGTTTACTTAATTTATTAGTATTTGGCTTTTAGTGTATTCATTGTCTTATGCCTTTTCCCTTCAACTTCGAATATTTAAATAATTAAATTCGCTTCATAATTAATAATTTGTTTGAGATTATTGACGTTATTGCAATAATTTTACCTTTGTGCAGCTTACTTTGTCCGTGTCGCCCCCTTTGTTACGTTTCATTCGTCTTTGTATAACGTTAATATTTTTTTTTAATTGCCTTTTTTTGTGTGCGCCGCATATTTCTTAAATTTTTATTACTATTTGTTTAGTTTTTATTTAGTGTCATTCTCGTTTGATCTATTTTTTTTTTATTTAAAAGTGTTTGGACCACTGAACTTTAAAGAATTTGTGCTTTTATAAATGTGGTGAAAGTAATTTTACCTTATTGTAATTTATGTAAAGATTGTTCGGATCTGTGTTTGCTGGAGTCGTTTTACTTTTTTTCTTTTATTTCATTTTTTTGGGATATCAATTCCAATTATAGTTGCAAATGTTTTTTTTTTTTTTTTAAATATATATATTTGTTTTTTGTTGCCTGTTTGTTAATATTCACTTATGATTTCTTTGTTTTATGGTTATTTATGCGTTAGCTTTCCGGATTAGGATTTCTGCAAACCCTAGCAATCTCTCTTTTTATGGATTGTTGTATCTTAAGAGATGCAATTTAGTTTTTTAGCTGTTATGTGTTTAATGACAAGAGTTGAATTCCATTAAGTTGCATCTTGATAACTAATTTTTTTTCTGTTTTTTTTTATATATGAATTTTTCAAGTTCATTTTATTTTTATTGCCTAATCATATTTCCTCTTCTTAAATGCTATTATATTTGAAAAGTAATATCTTCTTGATACTTAAAATACAAGGGTTTTTTAAATAGTTAATATTGTCACAAATTAATTTAAGTTAAAAATTAATTCATTTTAATTATTCTGCTCGTTATTGTTATTTAAGATTTAAGGTTAACTTTATGATTTTGATTTCATTTGATAAATCGGCTTTTAAATTGCCTTTTATTTACAAATTTTCGCCATTAGGACTCAGCTTACTGTTTATCATTACCAAACTTAGTTGATTTGATTGGTACGATTGGATATTATAATCCTAAATGTAATTTAAATTCAACTGAATTTTTCTTTAATTGTTTATATATTTACTTAAATATTTTTATTTTAAATATAGTCTCTCCAGAGGTTTTATGTGTCATTATTTTTTTTGTCTAACAATTGCCTATCCTCCAACGAGTTTTGGTTGGCCTGTTGCGCCAACTGGTAGTATTCAAGGATTTGTGGCAAACCGCTTTTATGCTAGTATTCCCTATGTTTTTCATTTTCAGTAGAGATCGGCTGTGTTCATTACTGAACGTTTCAACCAATATTGAGCCGTCTCTTAGCTTCCGAATGTTTTTCGCTGAGCCAACCGAACCAGTTACGCATTTATTTATCAGGAAGGGTACCTTTTGAAGGGTGCCTCCCTAAGTGCGGTTAACGCTCTATGAAGGTGTTTCAGAGTAAAATTGTACAGCTTGATCGTGTTACAAATGAAATCAATTCGATAATCCTACAATAACTTTTCATCTAATAAAAAAACCAGAAATTTCACTTTATGAGCAACAGAAATTCTAATATCATTAATGGAAATTCTATTCATTTATTAGCAAAGTTTCATCTACCAAAGAAGCTCACTGAGGTTGTTTTACCCACATAAATCAGATAGATTAATAGATATTAAAGGTAGATATTAATTACTATTTACTTTTTTTTTGGTCCTCGAGTCATCTGACTGATTTGATGCACTGATTTAATTTTTCTTCTCAGGTACTCCGATCGTCCAAGTTTCACTTCCATATAAAACTACGCTAAAAAAAAAAACTTACAGAAATGTTTTCCTGACGTTTAAATTAATTTTTGATGTAAGCCAATTACATTTCTGACTGAAAGCTCGTTTCGCCTTTGCTATTACGCATTTTATATCGTTCCTGTTTCGTCCATTCTTAATAATTCTACTTCCCAAATAACAAAGTTCTTCTACCTCAGTAATCTCTGTAAAAAAATATATTTATATAAAAAAATTATGTGTTTTTTGGTGCAATAATTTATTAAAACTAATTTCAATATTTGTGTAAACAGCACAAACAAAGATACTTTTATGATTGTAGCACAAGCATTAAGACTTCTAATGCTAGAATGTATTAAAACTTAATGTATATTATTTTCCGTTAAGTATTGTAGGAAGACTTTTGTTAAATTAAAGAAAACAAAATTAGTAAAAATGACTTTCAAAATATCTACAAACAATAGAAAAATCATAATGATAAATATGTTACATAAGAAGGGAAAAAGTCATTGAACTAAATAGGTTTTATAAGCAAAGATTGGATACTTTTTGATAAAGCATTTACATCATTAGGCTATAACGATCCAATACTAACAATGTGACTGTTTTTTTTTTTTTTTATTTAAACTTTTCGTGCGTGTTATTTGCAAATAACTTAACATGACAAATTTAATTGGAATACACTTTAATAATGAATCATCAAAATTATTCCATTTGTAAGAAGTGACATGGTCCTTTTAAAGGAATCAGCTTTTAACAGAATCTTTTGAAATACTTCAAAGGATTCCTTTGGAATCCTTTTTAAAAGAATCTATTGTTATGAATCAACTTTTTTTTACAAATTAATTAAGAAATTTTATTAAGATGACTTAATTAAAAGCAAATTTAGTCAAATTTTATGCAATTTATTATATAATTTGAATGTAAAATTCCCCAAAAAAATGAGATATAATTTAATGACGTACTTTGTATTCTGTGTTGATTCTGACAAAAAAAATGATGAATCGATTCAAAATATGCCTTTCCGTGAAGTAAATGGTCATAATTATTACTTATAATTAAAGAACATCCAGATAAAACCAAGAAACCTATCAAACGTGGAGGTAGAAAAAATAGACTAAAGAAGAACTGCTGAATCCTCCTGTGACAATTCTCTTTGACTCTTCTCACTCACTCACTCACTCTTTCTCTCTCTCTCTCTCTCTATATATATATATATAGATTGACTGATTCATTAACGTCCAGCAGAAAATATGGATGAGATTAATTGATGATAATTCTATACATGTTCTAATGGTGTGAATGCACCCATGAAAGGATTTTTTGAATGGTACGCAATTCAAAGAAGGTGATTAATTTAAAAATTATAAACATAAGATATATATTGAAATACATAATATATAATAAATTTAGCAAGATAACAAAAGAATATAAGTTATATGCAATATTGTTAGAACCTTTTCAAAATAATGAAGCTGGATAAATGCCCATTATATAGTATATACCCCTTAAAATGTGAAAGCAAATATATCTGTACATTACTATGACATAAATAAATAGAGAATGGATTAAATAATACGAAAATATTTAGGAAGAATACAAACTCTCTACATTATTTATTGAAAATAAA